>CM042015.1:72642809-72837809 GCA_023525715.1 Cichorium intybus
CTTGTGATACTAACCTCCAATGCTTCCAAATCTTCAATTTTAAGCCAATAATCGAATTCCAAGCTCAAACCTTCAAGAAATCTCCAAGATTCTGCAACTATCGCTCAAGAAAACCCTCTCCCGTAGCTTCCAGAATTTCTGCACATGTGGGAGAGCTTTTCCACTATTTATACTTCCAGAATTTGCAGTTTAGTCCCTGGAATTCTATTTCTTGAAGTTTTGCCACAACTAACATATTTTATGATAAAAACCAGTTTTTATAACATTTTAAGTCCAAAACTCAAAATATTATTACAAACCAAATCCTTTTCTGTCAAAAAGACCAAATTACCCTTCTAAGGTAAAATGACCCATTTACCCTTTTTATTATTTTTACATATAAGGAGTGTCTTGGCGTTACAAATTCTCCCTTCCTTCAAAAGATTTCGTCCCCGAAATCATTCGAAGAGTTGAGGGTATTTCTCCCTCATTTCGCTTTCGGTCTCCCACGTCATGTCGGAACCTCTATGATGTCGCCAAAGCACTTTGACCATGCTGATTTTCTTGTTTCGCAGCTATCTTACCTTTCGGTCTAACACCCTCTCGGGTTGTTCCGGGTATCTCAACTTCTCATCTACTTCAATTTCAGCAAGAGGTACTTGTTGAGACTTGTCAAACAAAGTTTTTCTCAAATGGGACACATGAAATACATCATGTATACCATGAAGTTCATCAGGTAACTCCAATCTATACGCTACAGCTCCAACTCTTTGGGATATGCGGAAAGGTCCAATGAAGCGAGGACTCAACTTCCCTTTCTTCCCAAAACGAATTAAGCCTTTCCAAGGGGATACCTTAAGCATTACCATGTCTCCCACTTGGAATTCCAGCGGTTTTACTCGTTTATCTGCATATTGCTTCTGTCGGATCTGAGCTACTTTCAAGTTTTCTCGAATTTGTTCGATCTTTTCTTCAATTTGTGCTACAATTTCAGGTCCAGCCAACGACTTTTCCCCAACTTCAGTCCAGCAAGTCGGAGTACGACACGGTGCTCCATACAATGCTTCATACGGGGCCATCTGAATGCTGGAATGATAGCTGTTATTGTACGCGAATTCTACCAGAGGTAGATGATCTTCCCAACTTCCACCAAAGTCTATTACACAGGTCCTCAACATGTCTTCCAAAGTTTGGATAGTTCTTTCACTTTGGCCATCGGTCTGCGGGTGGTATGCAGTACTCATGAGTACTTTTGAACCCAATTGCTCTTGAAGACTTTGCCAAAACCGAGAAGTAAATCTACTATCTCGATCTGACACGATCGATACCGGTAACCCATGTCGGCAAATCACTTCATCTATGTAGATTTTTGCCAACTTATCAATCTTGAACTTCTCGCTAATAGGTATGAATTGTGCTGATTTTGTCAATCGATCAACAATCACCCACACCGTATCATGACCTCGCGGTGCCTGCGACAACTTTGTTACAAAATCCATAGTGATATGGTCCCACTTCTTCTCTGGAACCGACAATGGTTGGATTTCTCTGTATGGTTTCTGATGGTTTGACTTCACTTGCAGGCATGTCAAACACTTTTCTACATATCTTCCAATATCTCTCTTCATTCCGGGCCACCAATACAACGGTTTTAACGTCCGATACATCTTGGTACTACCCGGATGAACCGCATATCGACTACAGTGTGCATCTTCTAGAAGCAAGTTCCGCGCCTCTCCTTGTTTTGGGACCCACACGCGACCTCTAAAGGTTTTCAATTTCTGTGCATTTTCATCCAGATGTTTCAAATACCCAACCATTCGCTCGCTTTTTGCATGTTCAGGCTTGTACGCTTCTTCCTGTGCCAAACGGATCAATTCGGGTAACCGGCTTGCTACACCCAAACACGCGGATGTAACTTTCAAAGGAGCTTCTTTTCTGCTTAGAGCATCTGCGACCACATTCGCCTTGCCAGGGTGGTACAAGATTTCACAATCAAAGTCTTTAAGTAGATCCATCCACCTTTGCTGCCTCATGTTAAGCTCTTTTTGGTCAAATAGATACTTCAAACTTTTGTGGTCCGTATAGACAACAAATTTCACACCATACAAATAGTGTCTCCACAGCTTTAATGCTAGAATCACCGCAGCTAATTCCAGATCATGAACTGGATATTTCTTCTCTGCTTCTTTTAATTGGCGGGATGCATAATCTATTACCCGACCTTTCTGCATTAACACACATCCAAGGCCGACTCTAGAAGCATCGCTGTAGATCACATATTCTTCTCCGCTTTGCGGTAGTGCTAACACCGGTGCTTCACATAGGGCTTGTTTCAACCTTTGGAAAGCCTCTTGCTGTTTTCCCGCCCATTCAAATTTTTCGCCTTTCTTGGTCAACTTGGTCAACGGGGCAGCTATCGAGGAAAAATTCTCGACAAATCTTCTATAATAACCTGCCAAACCAAGGAAACTTCGTACTTCAGTTGGACTTCGAGGCGGTTCCCACTTCATCACGGCTTCAACTTTCGCTGGGTCGACTTTCACGCCTTCGGCATTAATCACATGACCAAGAAATTGAACTTCTCTTAGCCAGAATTCACACTTAGAGAATTTTGCGTACAACTTTTCTTGGCGCAGCAACTCCAACATTTGTCGCAGGTGCACTTCATGCTCGGCTTGACTTCGTGAATACACCAGAATATCATCTATAAATACTATCACCGAGGTATCGAGGAACGGACAACACACTTGATTCATGAGATCCATGAATACGGCCGGAGCATTGGTTAACCCAAAAGGCATCACCAAAAACTCATAATGACCGTATCGTGTGCGAAAAGCTGTCTTTGGAATGTCAGATTCTCGTATCTTCAATTGATGATACCCTGATCTCAGGTCAATTTTTGAAAAGTAGGATGCTCCTTGTAGCTGATCGAACAAGTCATCAATTCGTGGGAGCGAATACTTATTTTTCACCGTGATCTTGTTCAATTCCCGATAATCAATACACATGCGCATCGACCCATCTTTCTTCTTAACAAACAGGATAGGGGCTCCCCAAGGCGATGTACTTGGTCTGATGAAACCCCTATCTAACAGTTCTTCCAGTTGCTTTCGCAGTTCCACCATTTCTGAAGGTGCTAAACGATATGGAGCTCGGGCAACAGGAGCAGCCCCCGGCACCAGTTCAATCGTGAACTCTACCTGACGATCTGGTGGTAACCCTGGAAGTTCATCTGGAAATACATATGGGAATTCGTTTACCACGTTTACATTTGCTACCCCCACTTTAATTGGTTTAGCCACTGCTACATAGGCCAAATAAAACATCCCTCCTTTACTAATGCAGCTTCGAGCTTGAGCAAAGGAGATAACCGGCATCCTCAACCGTGGTCGTTCACCCTGAATCTTTATCCATTCCCCATCCGGTGATAATACTGTGATGTTTTTATTTCTACAATCCATGTTAGCATAATTCGTTGCCAACCAATCCATACCCACAATTACACCAAATTCATTGGTAGTCATCGGCTTCAAATCTATAGGGAAAGTGGTCCCGTAGATTTTAAGCTGACAACCTTCCAGGTGTTCGGAAACCCAAACATATCTACCATCCGCTACAGCCACTTCTAAGCTTTCATCCATTGGGATTAATGGTACATTCAAGCGAGACATCAGAGACTCCGATACAAAATAATGAGTAGCCCCTGGATCAAATATAACATATACGAGTATGGAATTGAGAGTGAAGATACCTGTAACCACATCTGTCTTTTCACGAGCTTCTTCCATGGTCATCTGGAAAGCTCGCGAGGCCACTGGTCTTCCCCGGTTCTTCACTTCCTCCTTCTTTCCTCCTTGGTCATCTCTTGATCTATCACTGAATGCTCCAGATTTCAACTGGGGACAATTTGGGCGAATATGATCCGTAGCTCCGCATTAGAAACGCCTACGCTCCGCCCGACACTCCCGTGTAGTATGTCCCGTTTTCCCACAGTTTCGGCAAATGATCGATACAGTGTCAATCCGACAACTTCCTGAGTGCCTTTTCCTACACTTCTCACACCATTTTGCTTCATCTTTTTTGCCTTTACCCTTAGACCCAGTTTGTTGTGACTTTTTCTGAGGCGTCCAACTTTGGTCTTCCGCCTTTCTTATAGTTTCAATCACTTTCTTTTCATCTTCTTGTCGTTTCAATTCTGTCTCCCTTTCGGTGGCCCTATCCACCACTTGTCGGAAAGTAGACAGTTTCAGTGGTTGCATAATTTCTCTGATTCGGGTCGTCAGCCCCCAGACATACTTGTCAATCTTCCTCTTTTCAGTATTGACATGGTGTTCCGCAAATCTTGCTTTCTCCAAAAAGCTCAGAGTGTATTCTTGGACAGATTGGGAACCTTGTTCCATGTGCAGAAATTCGTCCTCCAACTTCTTTATGGCTACCTCTGAACAATACTCTTCGTTGAACTTGGTCTTGAATTGTTCCCAAGGTATCGATAGGGTTGAATCAGTACCCAATGACTTGTAGTAAATTTGCCACCAATGTAATGCACTACTCGTGAGTTGATTTGTGGAAAATTCTACCTTGTCCTCATCAGCACATTTGCTGACCCGAAACACCTTCTCAATATGCATTATCCACTCCATTGCCTGGACTGGATTATCTGTCCCTGAAAATTCTTTTGGTTTACAACCAAGGAAAGCTTTGTAAGTGCATCCGACTTTCTTTGTAGAAGCTTCCCCGCCCTGTTTTTCTTTTTCTAAACGGGCATGGCTTTCTCCGTGACTTTCATCTTCCGGTTGCTTGTCATGAAGGCTTTTTGCAGCTTCTTCACTCGGGTTTGGGTTGTTCATTAGGGTAGGCATAAGTTCCCTAACAACATTAGCCACAATAGCCCGTATATCCGGTGGATTTTCCCTCACTGGTTCCACTACTGGTTCCCTTGCTCTTCGTCCGACTGAACCATGTGATCGGGCTGGTCCACTCCGTGATGGTCCACGCCCAGAATTTGCACCCGTGGGATTACTTCTTGTATTTCTCATACTTCAAAATTCAGCAAACAGTTAGATTACATATATAATAGCAAACTTATATATGTCTAACAGTCCATTTGTCCATTATCTCTCAAGGTTTAAGTCCAGGAATCTATTCTAAAGACACCTAGTTCACTTAAACCACGGCTCTGATACCAACTTGTAACACCCGACTTATTAACAAAACACCCCATAAAATTTTTATTTTTCAAACCATATATTTTACAATAAAACATTATCCAAAGGGTATTTTTTAACACAAACAGGTACAAGTGTATCAAGGAATATAATTCATATCAATATTAAACATCCTTTAAGCCGGGTTGTCACTTCACCATCCTAAGTCCTTAGTCAGAGACTTTATCTGTTCCCTTAGCGGGATCACGCTCACCTGCAGGGACATATCAAATAAAACTGTGAGCTATAAAGCCCAATGAGTAATCAAGCAAATAACATCACATATATATAAGAGAATAATAACAATTAAACTCTCATAACATTTTATCGCATCAGGCTCACGGGTTTGTCCCGCTTTTGCCTAGACTCACGGCTCCGTTCTTGCCACCTCAATGACTCACGGATTATCCGATATTGCCTTTTCAAGATTTAACTCACAGCTCCGTTCTTGTCTATCGTAGACTCACGGCTTATCTGGTATTGTCGTATAATTGCTGTTGACTCACAGCTCCGTTCTTGTCTTTCTCAGACTCACGGCTTATCTGATATTGTCATTTTAACTCATCATAAAATCTGTCAAATTCGTCCCCAAAACTGTTTCCAATTGCAGCTGTTCAACCAGCACATATCACATCAGATATGAGTGAGATTACTCACCTGAATGTTTGCTACCACTAGCTTTGGTTATTTCTTGTCTTGAAATGGATTTCGCAAGATTTTGTCCCGTACCTATAATTTCATTCATTTCACAATGATTATAGGTTAATTTACCATTTCAGTTGGTTCTAGTGCACAAGAGTCTAATATAAGACCAATTCCAAGCATTTCTAATCCATAACCATCGTTATAAAAATTTAATACACTTCCCGAAATACGCGTATTCTACTACAGTATTTTCGGGAGGTCGTATTCGTATTCCGATAATTTTCCATGAAGTTTCATAACATATTAGACATATGTTCAAAATTTCAGGTCAATCAGATAAGCCTAGCATCAAAATCACATTTGAAAATTGCTCAAATCTTCACAGGGGGTTTCTGCCGCGATCACGCGTCGCGACTGACCCTATGGTCGCGTCGCGACTGCTGGGAATTCAGGCAGTAAGCTCGATTTTCATGCTATAATGTCCCATTTTCTAATATTAAGTCCTTAATTCCTGACTTAAACACTAGGACTTGTTCCAAGACTAAAACCATTCGTTAATATCAAGTTTTAAACCATAGAATTGTCAAATTCAAATCCATTTCCACAATTTCCTGTTTTTACAATTTTGGTCCAAAACCAAAATTATCAAGTTTCGCTTGCTTCTACTGATTCATTTCAGTCAATATAACATCTGGAACCCATTATAAACCATTAGGATCAAGTTTATCACAAGAACTCACAATCTAGGGTTCTTGGTCAAAATCTCAATTATTTAACAATAGCAACCTACTTCCATATTCTTGAATTAAGTTCTTTTAGCATGACTTACTGGAAGTATTAAGCCATTTAAACCACATAATTCATGACTGAAATTACAGATTTCAGTTTCCATAAAAACTCATCAAGAACAAACTAGGTTAGAACTTGTGATACTAACCTCCAATGCTTCCAAATCTTCAATTTTAAGCCAATAATCGAATTCCAAGCTCAAACCTTCAAGAAATCTCCAAGATTCTGCAACGATCGCTCAAGAAAACCCTCTCCCGTAGCTTCCAGATTTTCTGCACATGTGGGAGAGCTTTTCCACTATTTATACTTCCGGAATTTGCAGTTTAGTCCCTGGAATTCTATTTCTTGAAGTTTTGCCACAACTAACATATTTTATGACAAAAACCAGTTTTTATAACATTTTAAGTCCAAAACTCAAAATATTATTACAAACCAAATCCTTTTCTGTCAAAAAGACTAAATTACCCTTCTAAGGTAAAATGACCCATTTACCCTTTTTATTATTTTTACATATAAGGAGTGTCTTGGCGTTACAATAGCATCATCTTGCACCATCACCATCTCCACAACCAACATGCACGATCGCAAAACCATCCTCTAATTTGTATATTATGATCAATATGAAGCCATAGTGGCGAACCAGAACTCAAGAGTACTGCTCCAACCCATCGATCTCTCTGAGAAGTGAGTTTTTAATCTCGATCTGATTTTTGATTAGTATAGAGTTTTTAATATCGATTTGAGAAGTGAGTTTTTTTAATCTCGATATGTTTTTTGATCTCTCTGAGAAGTGAGTTTGTAATATAAAGCAATATGTTTCGTTTTACGTATCTAGGGTTAAACCTGGGGAATAATATCATGTAAGCTCTGGTTTCAGTGGATTGTCATTGGTTTTCTTATGTGGTTTGCTATAACCATCTTCACCATCATACATCACCGCCATCGGAATTGGGGATCGATTTGGGATTGTTGGACATCGAGAAAAGTGAGGATCGGGACCACCATATTTTTTCCTTTCTCTATTAATGGCATTAGGTAAGTTATTATATATATTAATTACCAAAATGAATATGTGAGAGCTTTTCACTATTCATTTGGTACCTGCTATTTCCATTTCCAGAACCATAATTAATAAATTCAGATCATAGTATTATTGGTAAAATATATAATACAAATTGTAAATAAGTTTTGATTTGGAAATAGCAATTTTGATTCTTCTTATAGCAAACTTTTATATTTATGTTTTTTTACCTCAACTAATTTTGAATTAATTGTTTTCACCCTATTTATTATAAAGTTATATAATTGGTATTTCTTAAGTTACGATTTCAGTCCCTTATTATATTTTAAAGTTACATTTTTCGTCCTTTACGTAATTTTTCTTTGTCGAGCTGCGTTTTTTCAATATACGGGGCTTCCGCAGCATTGCGCGGACTGTCCGAATACTAGTTTTATATTAATTGTTTACTTTGTTTTTGGATGCTTGTGAGTGTTAGTTATCCCACCTTTCAAAAACACATCCGACAATTGAGTCACATGCATATTTCTTGGGGAAATCAAAGAGGTGTGGAGTTCATTTGCACTGGAATATTTCAGATTATCAGTTTGGAACCAAATTGAAGATTAATCACGACGAAGTTTTATCGTCTTCCTCTTTATTTCAATATTCAACAAGTAAAAGTTTTATTTTTTGGTGAAGTGCGTATGATTAAGTGTAATATCAGTCACTTTTGTATGTTGGCTTAAGAGGTAATTTATTTATGAATGGTATTATTTAATCACGTATGATTAAAACGCTCATTGTATTATATAAATAAATGATTATAATACGGGTTTATAATCATTTATGATTATAGCGATTACTATGTAAATTACTAGATTGTTGATTATATGACAAAATATTGTTTTATAAATTACTAGAATACGAGTGAATCATTTATGATTATAACTATGCCTATATATGTATGTTTTTTGATTAAGTGTCTAAGTGTAAATCACTGATGATGAGCGATGTTAATCATTGATGATTAACACTGTAACGTCTATTTTCTATTATCATTTGTAATCATCAGTCATATGCATATACCTAACATTATAATTTATGAGTTGTTTTTATTTTGAATGTGCTTGGACTTGATTTTGCAGGTGTGAATCCAATAATATTAATGAACATGAGTTCCCCTCTTTCTTTTGTGTGTGATGGTAGCAACAAGAAAAATCAAAGCAAGAATAATCATCGGGGCTGCAACATTGTTTTAATGATTACTAATGAATGTAATATTTTTATATTTGTTTTATTCATTAGTGATTGTAGCTAAACTAGTTTTTTTTCTATTACATTGTCTTTTATTCATTAATGATTACAAATGTATTGTTTCCTTTTTATCTTTGTGTTATGATTACAATTGTATTAATTTTTTTTGTATTTCATTCATTTTAGTATTTTTTGTTACTTGTAATAATTCATGATTAGCACAATCATATCAAATATAAATTTTAAAAATTCTCAAAAAGTTCATTTTTAAGAATATTTTATTCATTGATGATTACAACAGAATTTTGTATAACCTCTATAAAAATACTGTTAAAAATTAAATCACTAAAATTATAAAAATATTTTTTTTCTATTCATTCATGATTGAAACCGTGAAAAAGAAGATCAAACTATTAAAATTTCGAATTTTGACAAAAGAATTGATAAAAATATTTTTTTAATCTTTTATTAATAAAATAACAAAAAATCAATTAATTCTTTTATTTTAGGTAACACCAATCGTAATATCTATAATCATGGAAACTGAATAAATTAATCCTATGATTATAGGAAAACACAATTATTTAGGATTTTTAATTAAGTAGACATATTGTTAAATTACTATAATATCCCTATAAAATGATTGGTCCAGAATTATTCTCGCATTCTCAATCTTTTAATCCTTCTCATTTTAACCTCTCCATATATATATATATATATATATATATATATATATATATATATATATATATATATATATATATATATATATATATATATATATATATATATATATATATATATATATATATATATATATATATATATATATATATATATATATATATATATATATATATATATATATATATATATATATATATATATAGAGAGAGAGAGAGAGAGAGAGAGATGAAGGTTCAATATAGAACTAAAAAATACTGGCTAACCACAGAACCATCTTTATCACCATCAGATCACTACATCTATGGATTAGATTAAAAATAGGTGTACCATAACATTATATGTGTTGTGCAGTGAATAACATACATCCATGGGCATAACAGGGAATCACGATCACCTACCAATCACAGAAAACCATCACCACCATCGGAATTCATTTGGTACCGTCGATTTCACAACCATCATTCCTAATCACGCTCCCAAATCCGCCATCGTTAACTGGTTTTCATCTCGGAGAAAAATCGATCCTTCTGCTGGTGCATCGAACTCCATGGACCGTCGATCTTTTCTTAACCCAACTTTTCATGGTATTCATTCCAATTGGTTCGATTTCATGACTGAAATTAGCCAACAAGTCAACAGATCAACTTCATCATCTTTAATCTTTTCTTGATTCATCTGTTTTATCCTAACATATCAACATTGATGTAGTACTAAAACCCTTTCTATGATTGACCAAAACATGGATACTCAAGGTGCACATCAGGTGCTTGTTAAAATGCCAACAAGGACTATTTTGTTGTACGTTGTGGTTTATATCGGCTAGGGTTTATCGCTCCAATCAGTTCATCTCTGCTAGCGTTTAGTTGAGTTATAAACTTTTTTTTTGTAGTTTCTTCGTATGTAATGTTGGTTTGGTCATGCGTATGTAGTCGAAGATTGTAAAATTACCCCTGTTATCGTATGTTCATTACTGAACATATTTTCGTTAATGAACATATGTTCATAGATGAACATACTATAATCAGTAAACACAAACCTGTCCATTGATCATCTAGGTTTTCTGGAATGTATTACTATTTGTTGTTTTTGCTACCAGGCTGTGGTTGTCAAATGAAGTGCAATAAGATTTATATGTTATATGATGTAGAAAAAGTCACTTTTGATATTGAAATTAGTTAGTCTGTAGCATAGAGAATGTTAACTCCTGATGTATGTTCATTGATGAACATATGTTTGATGAACATATGACCATATGTTTGATGAACATATGTTCATTATTGAACATATGTTCATTGATGAACATAGCAATTTAAGTTTTTTGACGATCGTACCCTTTTACTTAGATTTGAATCTTACGGTTAACAACATGGTTCTACAGTTAGGTGATTTAATTTGGTTCTGTATTGAACCCATCCCTATATATATATATATATATATATATATATATATATATATATATATATATATATATATATATATGTATGTATGTATGTATGTATGTATGTATATATATATATATATATGTATGTATGTATGTATGTATGTATGTATGTATGTATGTATGTATGTATGTATGTATGTATGTATGTATATATATATATATATATATATAGTTAGTATTAAATGAAATTGTTAAATATAGTGTGATTGTAGGACTCAACGTGGACAATTAGATCAACAAAATCAATGGATTAAATCAAAGGGCATTCTTGTAAATAAAATCAAAGAATTCACGTGTTTTTAAGTTAAAAAACCCGGTTAAGGGTAAAACAGTCAAAACCCACAAACCCATAACGACGGAATGTAATCTTCGCATGATAAAATCACGGACACAATATGATCGGTTTCAATTAACACTATCAATAATCAAAATATACACAATCAACATCGGAGGATAGTACAGATGCATTATCGGGAAAAAAAGTAGTTACGTAAGAGTTTTCAAATTCAATTCTAAGAGAATGGGTAGTAGGATTGTCAAAACCATTCTCTGAGAATGGTGAAAACCAAAATATTGCAGAAATCCATAACGTACAGAAAATCCATGAAGAAAGTAGAATGCCATTCTTCAAGAATGAATTTTAGATGTGGCAAAAATCCTAACCTAGAAAACCATTCTTCAAGAGTGAATTTTACAAGTTCATTCTCCGAGAATGCAAACACTAAGATACAGGAACTAAACACAAAAACGGGAAAAAGGAGAAAAGGGAATACGGGAAAGAAATGCCTTATATTCTCTGAGAATGCCTCATTCTCTAAGAATGCCCCATTATCTGAGAATGTCTCATTCTCTAAGAATGCCCCATTCTCTAAGAATGCATTCTTGGAGAATGTAAACTAAAAAAAAAATTGAACTGCTCACACTTTGTCTTCCCCTGTCGTCCCATCTTCGGTAAAGCATTTCATCGGTTAAATGCATGTTCAAATAGAACCCGATTCAATCGCAATCTGAACCCAACGTAATCTGATATTCGACTTCGATCGGAAACCTTCTGTCGATACAATCGGTTGCTAATCTGAAATCAATGCAATCGGTTGCCGGTGGCAGCGATGGTGGATGAAGCAGGGGAGGAAGCCGACGACGATGGTGGATCAGGCAGGGGAAGAAGCCGGCGACGATGGTGGATGAGGCAGGGGAGAACGACGGCTGTGGATTGAAGACGTTAGAGATACGGGAGGATACGTTGCATAAATAGGGTTGGTAAAGTTACTAATTTACCCCTATCAAATGATTGTTCTAGAATTAGTCCTACAATCTCACAATACTTAGAAAATGTATTTGAATATATATATATATATATATATATATATATATATATATATATATATATATATATATATATATATATATATATATACATATACTAGGTGCGTAACCGCACAATGCGGCGGCGACGAATAGTTCCTTTCGGCGAATATTTTTCGGAGGCCGATTAGTTGTCTTTACTCTTTCGTACAATTATTTTTAGTTAAATGTAGAAGTACGGTAGACATTTTTGAGTATCCGTAAAATATGACGGGGTCTGTTTAGGGGTTGCTAATAGTTTTATTTATTTCGACAAATAGTAAAAGTGACAAATTATAATGATTCGTTATTGATTAGTTTTTTTTCTAAAAGACATTGCTTATAAAGTTAGAACTGAAATAATCTTTTTGGGTCCATAGTTATGTTTTGAAAATAGTTTATTCCTACGAACAGTTTGTTTTCATGAATACATTCTCTCGTTTTATAGATGAAGAGTTACGGTTTAAGGTTGTTCAAGATTTATGGTTTATGGATTTGGATTTAGGGCTTAAGGTTTATAGGGCTAATAAATTACACAACAAATGAGAATAACATATATTGCACCTAACTACCACGATTTCAAATACACAACAAATTACAGTCATGCAGCGGGTGCGATTAATTTGATCTAAACACGAATAGTTCCCAAACGGCGATTAGTTTTTTTTCGTCGGAGCTCAAATAGTAACTTTCGATCAATGGTTTTTAATCGGTGAGTAGTTTCTTATATTGAATAGTTTTGTTTCAGTGAATAGTTTCATTTCGAAGATAAGTGTCTTTCGGGAGA
Source organism: Cichorium intybus (assembly GCA_023525715.1). Lineage (NCBI taxonomy): Eukaryota > Viridiplantae > Streptophyta > Magnoliopsida > Asterales > Asteraceae > Cichorium > Cichorium intybus. Next base: position 72,655,946 of record CM042015.1, read on the forward strand.
CACAATTGTATTTTATTAACTTCCACATGAATTTAACATTTTAATTAACGATTTAAACAAATACCACGACTTAAGATACTTTTCATAAAATAGAACTCATGTTATTATTTAAGATACTTATCATAAAATAGAACTCATGTTATTATTTTCGACTGCTTTCAGTTTTAGTCGAACTTTTGAAATTTCACTTTCATGATCCTCAATGTTTAATTTAGCTTGCAGAGGTAGTCCTTTGGGGAAAACCGGGTTTGCATTTGTTAATGCAGTCGAAGTGTTATCTGCTCCAATCGATCTTATCATTAAACACAGGAAAACTAACAATGAATTCTATCTTCAATCTAACATGGCACTTTCCAATTGATTTCGGATCTGATGTCCGCCATTTATGTGATATTGTTAGTCTTTCCGTTAATCAGCTACAGGGAAAAACAACAAATACACCAAATCGCCTCCCAAAATCAATAAATAAAAAGTAATATATTTATCATGATTACTATAATATTTAATATTCAACCTTTTAAAAAATTTCAAATTATTTAAACTTTTCAAAAAAAAATTCCGGGAAATTATTCAAACTTTCAAAATTTTCAAAAATTATAAATTATTCAAACATTTCAAATTTTCAAAATTTTCAAACTTTCTAATTTTTTCATACTTCTCAAAAAATTTAAATTATTCAAACATTTCAAAATTTCAAATTATTCAACCTTTTCAAAAAACTTTAAATTTTAAAGAGATAAAAACGTTGGCCAGGAAGTTAGCTTTGAACTTTTCGAACTTAGTCAAAGCTTCAAGCATTTTGTAACATTAAGAATTATAATATGTTTTTAGGAGTTTTGGTTAAATATGTAAAATACTAACATACCCTCACTTAATACCGAGGGACAATTTTATAAGTATCATGTACTTTATGCATTCCATTCCTCGGAAAAGCAACAAAAGGATAAATGCAATAGGAGATTCGAGAATTATAAAATTCGTAGTCTTAACCAACATATCAGATTCTACAGTAACCTTTATATCAATAATTGCAGATTTATCATCTTGTTTAAACAAATCTAAAAACTTAAGATTTTACATCATTAACCTCATGGAGTAGATCGCATATTTACATAAAACTAATTTGCTAATTCTTCTAAGCCAACAAAAGTATGTTGCTATTTAATACAACAAATGTATGTTAATGTTTCTTCAAAAGCATACTATTTCGTCGAACCCTGTGCATTCATATTTGCAGGAGAAATAACCTTCTAATTTAGATTCCTGATAACAAAATCCACAATGTAATCTGTATGCATGTACCAGTGATCTCCAATGCAGATGGATGCCTCCTCTGTTTTCATTTCAAACCAAAAAATATACAAAATTATTTAGAAATACTATAACTAAAACATTTTGATACCAACTGATCTGTATGCATGTCCCCACCATTATTCAGCTTTTCAGACCTTTTTCACCATCTATAAAAAAAATAAACCAACTTTTGTTTCGTAAAACCTTTCTTTTTAGCAAAAACTATAAACCAGGAAGATATCACTGACTTAATGTCATCTTGGTTCGGTTCCTGCACAAAGAATAACATTAGTAATAGGACTAAATCCAAGCCTTTTCTGCTGACAATATAAAAACCATGGAAACTCTTTATCTGTGAATTTGTGTGTGATACATGATGAATTACAAAGAGACATAAGATAGAAACCATACATAATGAATCAGAAAACATGAGACCGGTAAAAAGGTTACATTAGTTATTATTTTTTTGTTGTTTGCTATTTTTAAGCAGTGAAAACTCAAATGAATCAGTAGAAATATGGCTGTCAAGGCTCACAAGTTTTTATACGGTTTACTTAAAACTTAATGGCTTGATTTGTGCTATTATTAATTAATATTATGAAAATTTTTGGTTGGTTACAGTGGCATGGGTGTCATGTTGATGGTTTCATAGCTGTGGTGGGTATACCCATGTTTTTTTAGCAAGGTCTCGTGACAGGAAGAGCGGCTGATGTCATTGCTACTGCAAATACTGCTGCTGAAGTAAGCTAATTGAAAGTAGGATGTTAATATATAAAACCAAATGAAAGTAAGCTGTTATATGATATCTGTATGCATTAATTCATTTTTCTTTTATTTTTTACTAATTACAAGAAATAGTTGGGTACTTTCAACTAATTATTTGTTATAGCAGCTTACGTTGTTGCTAATATGATTATCATATGTATTTTTTTTCTCGATAAAGAGAGAGTGATGGAAGCAAGTTACATGACGAATGAAGACGATGCTTTTTGTATTTTGGAAACTGGCTTGGCGGATTAAACCTGGAACCAGCAAAGGCAGACTCTGGTTTAGTTAAGCATAAAAATCTGATTAACATCATTGATCTGGTATTCACTCCTTTCCAAGAATCAAGCACATCAAGTTGGGTATTCATTCCTTTCCAACCTCTAATAATCTAAAACGTGAGAAAATGGAAGAGGACCTTTGCAGATGGCCTTCCTGAAGCCAAAAGAAAGTTTTATAAATATTTAAATATACAATGTTAGATTTAAATTGTATACTTGTGTCCCTTGCAGATCTGAAGAACTACACCTCTTCATGAAGCTTCTTCGTTCGAGTCTCTTATTTCAATGTCCTCCCATTTCAGAACTGTAAAACACAAACACACAGTTTACACACCCACGCAAAGTACAAACCAACAATAAGAATACTGCAAAATAAAGAAAGAATAACATAAACCTCTGTTTCATTTTGTGATGGTCTGTGTCACTGCGTGCTTCTGTTTCTTTCTCTCCATATAGATACATGTAAACTAAAAAAAATTAAGAATTAAGCATAAAACGTATATATAACAGCTAACCATATTCTTAATAGGAAGAAACCGGTTCAGGGGAAATGGTGGTGGCCGGTTTATAGTTTTGACTTGGGGTTTCCCTGATGGTCAGGACAAGCAGTTGTAGAGAATAAGAGAAAAAGAGACAACATCGAAGGTCAGTGATGGTGATGAATACGAAACAAAAATATGATAATTACCGTGTTACCTTTTGTGGGAACAAAAACGATGGTGGTAACGGTAGAAAAAGGCGGAGCAACTGCAAGGGAAATGGTGGTGGCCGGTTTATAGTTTTGACTTGGGGTTTCCCTGATGGTCAGGATAAGCAGTTGTAGAGAATAAGAGAAAAAGAGACAACATCGAAGGTCAGTGATGGTGATGAATACGAAACAAAAATATGATAATTACCGTGTTACCTTTTGTGGGAACAAAAACGATGGTGGTAACGGTAGAAAAAGGCGGAGCAACTGCGATGGTGCGAAGGAGGTAACGGTAGAGAAGGCGGAGCGGAAGCGGTGGCGGGCTGGCGGCTAGGGTTTGTGAGAGAGAAAATATGGAGACAGAGGGAGGTTTTGGTGGCGTCGATGGTGGCGTCGAGCAAAATAAATACACGCAAACTGTGACAGAAGCAGGAAGACTCGGGAAATAGAGAAGAATCAGAAAATCACTTACTGGAGTTGCATAAGGGGCTTCCGATCATGGTGGTGATGGTGTGTGGTGACCGCTCAAACAGGTGGAACAAGCGGATGTAGCCTGTAGGTGGTGAACATGGTATTATTTGCAGAAACTGGGGAATGCTCTGATAAACAAATAACTAAAAGTACATTTTGGTGATAATCATATCTAAACCAGATCTGGGTACCGATTGAAAGTAAGCATGGTGGTGGTGGTAACCTGCAATATAAGTGGAACATGTAATCCAAAATAAAAACCTCAATATGTTAGGGATTCCAAAGATGATGGAGCTGATTCTTGGTGTCGATATGTTATATCTCGATGTAAGGTTTCCAAAGATGATGGAGCTGATTCTTGGTGTCGAGACCGTCAAGACAGAGCTGATGTAGAAGATGGTGAATGCGATGATAGATGGTGGCCACGGTGGTTGGTATGTCGAACCATAGTCGGTTATGGTGAAGTCGAACTGCTGTGGCTGGCTGAGTGAGAAAGGAAATGAGAGCATGCAAAAGAGAGGAGACGAAGTGAGAAGACGATACAGATCTGAATCTATGGGCGGATTTTGTATTTCAAAATATTTCAAAAGAGAGAATATGGGCGGATTTTGTAAATGGACGGTGATGAAATAATCATACGGATGAAAACCTGCCAGCTTGGCAATCCTGCCTCACCACGTTGGTGATCCGTGTGGTTTGTGATTTCAGCCAAAGAAGCAACGAGTGGCATGCATTATAGACTTGTACTGTCTTAAAAATTAAGACTTTGTGCTATAAAGTATTGTAATTATATATGTTTTATATAGTATTATATATATATATATATATATATATATATATATATATATATATATATATATATATATATATATATATATATATATATATATATATATATTGTCAAGGCCAACTTTGTAGATGTATAATTGTTGAGTGTCGTAATCAACAAAATAAAAGAATTGAAATATGGTTTGGAATGATTTATTAATTACCAATATTTCGTGATTGCACTACTTGTTATAAATACTAACTGTGTAGTATAAATGGCAAGCAGGGTCGATCCACAGGGAGCGATGGTCTAATGGATTACACCTTGAATTCACGGAAGTCAAACTTGTAAAGAAAGTAACAAAAGGGGGGTTTTGATGAATAGTTGGACAACAATTATGTAAATGTCGAGAACAAATAACTTGGGACAAAATAAATATAGAATGATTGTTTTTATAATTTGGGGACAAATTCTGGTTTTGCATTTGTAGTCATATGATTGGAAATAACAATAAGAATGATGTTTATAACTTTAATCTTTCTAAGTTGGTACTTTGTGTATGCCGAAAGCTCGCACATACACCATTCACCTAATGTACCTTAGTCAAGAGAAGCTCATTAACTAAGACTAATCTTACTAATCAAATCTAGATAAGATCATAGAATTTGAATGAAAGATTGCGTTATGTTTTATGTGAATGTTCCCAACAATGTTCAATACTCCTAAACAAGCGTTGAAGCGTTAAAACATGAGATATGATTTTCACCTAATTAAAGATGATTATCACCAATAACATTTTATAAAACAATTACGGATTTTATAATTTGTATGATTAGATTGATTGATATTTAAGATCAAATGGCCAATATGAAATAAATAAAAACCAAACACTTGTTAAATCTCAAAATCATATCACTAGAAAGATATAAAATCAAACATCAAACTTTATATTAAATCACAATCATAATCCTTAATACAAAACCAGAAAATAAGGTTACTAGCCACTCATGACTAGTAAGAGAAATAAACTTACAAAATGAAGATAATCCACACTTGAAGTAGCACACAAACACAAACTCTAGAGAGTATTCAGAAGTTAAATGGAATAAGAGATGATTCTAAGGCTAACTAGACACATCTATTTATACTAACACACCAAGGGCAAAATGGTAAAATGGACAATGGCAAACATCATCATTCCAACACCCATTATCTTCATCACATGGCTTCAAAATCAGGTTGGATCTGGATCTGGTCGTGTAGCATGGGAATGACAGCACAAGAGTGAATAAACAACTCAAAGTGGGCCAAAAAGTAGATCTGGTCACCAGGAAGAGTTACACGGCCGTGTAACTTCTTGGGCCAAGATTACACGGTCGTGTAATCCTGCAAAAGTTCCTGGACCCTACCCTGAGCTGACATGGCATCCACGTGGCAAACAAAGTTACACGGCCGTGTAACTTATAGGGCAAAAGTTACACGGTCGTGTAACATTCTGTCTTCGGGATGATTTTCAATTTTTGCAACTTCTTCGTTTGAGCTCCGTTTCTTCTGAAATTTCTTGTGTAGCTTCCCATTGTCATCCAATGCAAGATTCAATCCTCAAAAACACCTGAAAACAACCACAAAGTGTGAAAGTAGGTTGCTATTCTTGAAATCCCGAAAAATATGAAAATATGCAATAATGAGAATGAAATGCAAGGTAAAACAAGGATAAAAAGGCATGAAAACATGCTTAGAAATACACCTATCAAATATCCCCAAGCTTAGACTTTTCTTGTCCTCAAGGAAAACAAGGATCTAAACAATGTGGAAAACAAACTACAAAGTATAAAAAGAATAGACACCCTAGGTAGCAACCAAGACAACATCAATCATATCTAAAAATCATGTCAATTTGGACCCTACACACATATAAGTTAGACCATCTATTCAAAACAAAAGACCATTAAAAGGAACAAATTTTCATCAATTACTTAGCATAGGCACGTTGGGATAAAAGATAAACTCACACATGAAACCTTCACTATATATTCAAAGCATCTCGCAAACAAAGGATGTGCTCACAATTGTTCACTCCTCTCGTGTTTATCCACTCATGTCACAAGATGTGTGACCTTGCAAGCTCCATTTTCAAGATTTGGCTATAAACACTCATTTTTATAGGAGGGGCGCTCGGATATCGAATCTAGGAAGCTTATACTAAGTTGACTTTGCTCAAGTCCTCCAACCGACCTCATTTGCATATTTATTTATTTAAACACATGATTTTTCAAAACAGAGGGACAAAAATTTACAACTCGATTCCTATTTACAAATGATAGATACCTAGATGACCGAAACAACTAAATCTTTTAAACTTCAAGATTTACCCAAGATGTATGAAGACTTTTAAAACATGGTCAATGAAGTTTTTAACCAAACCAAAATTGGATTTAGTTGTTGAAAGCAAAAAAAAGAAGGAGGCTTTCAAAACAAGTAATCGTTTTTATTGTATTTTTGTAGAAAATTTTCACTTTAAATGACTTGAGTGATCACTTGGTTCGGTCTTTTTATTTTTATTTATTTTTTTTTTTTTATTATTTTTTTTTTTTTTTTTTTTTATTTATTTTTTTTTTTTTTTATTTTTTTTTTTATAGACCAATCTTTTAGAACCAAGTGAAATGATTTCTGGATTTTCACCATAAAAATATTTTCACAAAATTTTACTAAAATGATTAGACAATAATTTTTATGATATTTTTGAAATAATAAAAATTTAAACACACTAATGACCAAAATAATATAAACAAGGTCATATGACACATACTACCACAAAAACTAAAAACAAATATAGAAAATAAGATTTTTGTCCATGACTTGGGAAAATCGCGATTTTGAGATAAATCTTATGTTTAATAGTTAATATGCAAATGTATGGTCATGAGGGGGGACTAGTGCAACTTCCATAGTATTTCTCCTAGTCGATTACACACATTGATGAACTCACGGGTGGATAAAGCATCCTTTGCTAGAATAATTTTGATTCAATTTCATGTGTGTTTTATAATTCTCCCAATCGTATATATGCTAGAAAATTAATAAAAAGAAGTTCCTAATGAAGATCTAAAGTTTCAAAAGATGGTGATGTTGTATGTAGATAGGGGACAAAAATACAAGAAGTTTAACTATGAGATGTATTATAGTTGCAATTTAAAGGTGTCACATAGGTGGGAAGTAAGAGATAACAAAATTTTTTTTTTTTTTTTTTTTTTTTTTTTTTTTTTTTTTTTTTTTTGGGATTTATTTCCCCATCCCCAAGCTTAAAATAAATGCAATGTCCACAATGTATTAAGGAAGGAGAAAGAAAGAAACAACCTACTGAGGGTCGGGGAAGGGTCCCCGTGGCGGAAATGGAGGGTATGGGTACGGTGGGAAATATGGGTAAGGCGGGAATTGAGGGGGTGGTGGTGCTTGGCTGCCTGGCTGCTGTTGTTGCGGTGGCTGTAGTGGTTGCTGCTGTTGCCATGGATTGAAGGCAACGGATCTTTGTATGTCAGAGAGTATAGACATAACATCTTGGTTATGTTTATATTGGTTCTCCCTAAACTGATCAAAGTCTTGGCGCAGCTCCATTTGGTGTGTATCAATCTCACCAAGATTATCATAGATGCCTTGATAATCAAGGCGAAGATCCGCAAGCTGGGAGTTGATGCTAGAAAATTGCTCCATGTATAGACTGTGCTCTGGAGGAAATGAGCTAGCAGAGCTTGAAGGGCCAGGCTCCTGGGGCTGTCTTGGTGGTGGACTGGGCTCTCGAGGGGGTAGGTTGGGAGCGGGTAGTTGTATTCCCATGTTGGAATGAGGCTTCCAATTTGTGGTGGAGACAGGGTTGGCTAATCGTAGGATTCGGGCATTTCTGTTGTTGACCCGCAGGTAGTCGCGTCCGTCGGCTTGCCATATTTCGTCTGATTGGGGGCGTCGAAATAACCTCATACCCTCAAGGACATCAGAGGTGAGGTATCGCTCACCTCTGACCATCTCAAGGTTATCAGAAAACCTGATGCCCAGAGCTGGATGTTTGGCTATAAGAGTGATAATGCCACCGCAATGTAGCTGGCCAGATGAACTTCTACTTAGTTTAAGTAGTTTGTACACGATCCAGGATCCAAAATTTGGGGTTTTAGGCCCTGGATTAATCATGCAGTAGAGAAGCTCAAGCTCATTTAGGCCAGCTTTGCTTATCTCTTCTTGTGGGAAGAAGATAGAGGCAATGATGCGGTGGGTGACTTTTAGGACGGGATGGATGATGCTGGAGGCTTTGGCATTACTGGGACGGTAGAAGTTTTCCGTGGAAATCCTGGTCCAGAATCTGCCAACTTCACTGTGGAACTGTCTGTTCAGTTTGCCTCTTTGGTCATAAGTGTTGGCGACCGGTGCGCCAATAAGTTCACACAACTGGTTTTGTGTGATTTTGTATGACCTGTTGAACATTCTAAAAGACAAAACTGTTGTATGAGCGTTAAATTCGACGGATGATAAAAATTCAATAGTTGGGTTGGAATAGCTTTTCTCGCTTATATTCATCAACCCTTCCCAACCAACATTGGACAGGAGTTTGCGTACTTCTGCCTCTATGTGTAAGTCTCGAAGAGTTGGGACATCTACAAATTTTTGTGCCTGTCCAGTTCTTTCCAAGAAGTTATAAAAACGTGCCTCTTGGGCATCGGTCATGAATGAGATACCCGCATCACCCATGTCATAGTCCTGCTGTTCGGGCTCTTCATCGGAAGAGCCACTAGAGGCCGAGTATACGATTTGCCTTTTATTACCCCTAGAATAAGTACGGGACGATGATGCCATATTTTTTTATAATTTTTAACAAAGAAATTGATCAAAAATAACACACAAACAAACAAACAAACAAATATAAACACAAAGGTTTCACAATTCAAAGTCAATAACCAATTTTTTTAGCCAAAAACCAAAAATTATGAAGATTTTGAGTTTTGGAAAGAATTCACCGAATTGAAGCTTGACAATGGTGATATTGACCTTGATTCCTTCTATCCTAGCCTTTCCCAAGCTTGAACCTAAACAAATTCAACAATTTAGTAACAAAAATTCAAAACCCTCATTTTCTAGGGTTTGAAGAAATTCCGAATTTCACCATGGAATATGTTGTTTCTTGTGTTCAAAATGATGGAAAAGCTAAGGAATAATGATACTAACCTTTGTAGTTTAACAAATCTACAAGCAATTGGAAGAGAAATTGAGAAATTGAATTTTATCCTTGAAGTTTTCGGACTCGGCAGAGGGTTTGGGAGCAAATCGCGACTGTGTTGTGGTGAAAATGAAGTCCTTGGCTTTATATATTTGCGAAAATGACCGAAATACCCCTGGCCAAAATTACACGGCCGTGTAATTTTGGCTTGAATAATTACACGGTCGTGTAATCCATGTTTATGACCACTTCGATTTTGACCATTTTACCAAGTTACACGGTCGTGTAACTTATAGGGTAAAACGTTACACGGGCCGTGTAACATTCTGTCTCGTTTTTTTTTTCGTTTTCGTATCTCTAGCCTCGGTAGTCCGTTTTCGATTCCGATCGTTTCCTCACGAAGGTAATTAAAAGTTATAAACAGAAAAATTATAAAAACACAAAAAAAATCACATTTTTTTAAAAAAATGACAAAAATACCCCCGGGTTGCCTCCCGGTTAGCGCACTTGTTTAACGTCGTTGGCTCGACGCATGGCTCCCAAAATTTAATTATTGGGAGCGGGCCGGCTCGTCTAACTTTTCGTCTTCAATGTTTTGTTCGACGAAATTTTCGTAGAAAGGTTTTAGCCGGTGGCCATTTACCTTGAAAATTTTTCCAGTGGTGTTGCTTCTTATTTCTACTACACCATAAGTAGAAATATTAGTGACAATGAATGGTCCCACCCATCGGGACTGAAGTTTTCCTGGAAAAAGTTTTAAACGGGATTGAAAAAGTAACACTTTTTGGCCAATCTCAAAGCTCTTTCGTGCATTGACTTTATCATGAAAGACTTTGGTCTTTTCTTTGTAAATTTTAGAATTTTCATAGGATTCGTTTCTTATTTCTTCCAATTCTTGGATTTGAAGTTTCCTATGAATTCCATTATCTACAAAATTTTGATTTAAGCGTTTGATGGCCCAATACGCTTTGTGTTCAATTTCAACCGGTAAATGGCATGCTTTTCCAAATACAAGACGGTAAGGAGACATACCGATTGGTGTTTTATACGCGGTGCGGTATGCCCAAAGAGCATCGTCTAAACGGATACTCCAATCCTTACAGCTCGTACTTACCGTCTTTTCCAAGATGGACTTGATTTCTCGATTGGAGATCTCGGCTTGTCCATTTGTTTGTGGATGGTAAGCGGTGGAAACTCGATGTAGGACTCCGTATTTCTTGAAGAGAGCCTCTATCGTTCGGTTGCAGAAATGTGATCCTCGATCACTTATAAAAGCTCTTGGCATTCCAAATCGACTAAAAATGTTGGCTTTTATAAAATCTGCAACTACTTTGGAATCATTAGTCCGTGTGGCTTTTGCCTCTACCCATTTAGAGACATAATCCACAGCTAGAATTATGTACATATTTCCAAAGGATGACGGAAACGGGCCCATGAAATCTATACCCCATACATCAAATATTTCGCAGAAGAGTATGGAGGTTAGTGGCATTTGGTCCCTTGGTCTAAGGTTTCCAACTTTTTGACATTGCTCGCAAGATTTGCAAAACTTGTAAGCATCGGCAAAAATAGTGGGCCAATAAAATCCGGATTCAAGGACCTTATGGGCCGTTCTTTTAGGACCAAAATGCCCTCCACAGGCTTCAGCATGACAGAAGTTTAGAATAGATTGTACCTCACGGAGATCTACGCATCTCCTTATGATTTGGTCGGGACAAAATTTCCACAAGTAAGGCTCATCCCACACATAATGTTTTGAATCTTTCTTCAGTTTGTCCTTCTGAGCTCGAGTGTAGTCTGAAGGGAAATTTTTGGTGACCAAATAGTTAACCATGTCAGCATACCATGGTGTGATTGACTGGTTGGTAAGCAGCTGTTCGTCTGGAAATGAATCATTTAGTGGGGTTGGATCTTCATTGTTGATGATCCTACTTAGATGGTCCGCAACTAAGTTTTGCTTTCCGCTTTTGTCCCGGATTTCCAGATCGAACTCTTGAAGTAGTAGGACCCAACGAATGAGCCTAGGCTTCGCGTCCTTCTTTGTCATCAAATATTTTAACGCTGCATGGTCAGAAAAAACAATGACTTTAGTTCCTAACAAATATTGTCGGAATTTCTCCAAAGCAAATATAATGGCAAGAAGCTCCTTCTCTGTTGTTGAATAATTGCTTTGAGCGGGGTCCAATGTTTTCGAAGCGTAGTAAATGACGTGGGGAACTTTATCCTTCTTTTGCCCCAACACCGCCCCTACCGCGTGATTACTTGCATCGCACATAATCTCGAATGGTAGACTCCAATCTGGCGGTTGAATGATGGGTGTGCTTACCAACAGGTTCTTCAAAGTTTCAAAGGATTGTTTGCATGTGTCAGAAAATTCAAACTCTACGTCTTTTTGTAGAAGTTCGCACATTGGTCTTGAGATCTTTGAAAAATCTTTGATGAATCTCCTATAAAAACCTGCATGACCAAGAAAAGAACGGACCTCTCGGACACATTTTGGGTAGGGTAGAGTTTTAATAACATCAATTTTTGCTTTGTCTACCTCTAAACCCTTTGCTGAAACAACGTGTCCTAGTATGAGTCCTTGGTCAACCATAAAATGACATTTTTCGTAATTTAAAACCAAATTGGTTTCAATGCATCTTTTCAAAATTTTTGTCAAATTATTTAAGCATTCTTTAAACGAATTTCCATACACAGTAAAATCATCCATAAAAACTTCTATAATCTCTTCAACATACTCGGAGAAGATACTCATCATGCATCTTTGGAATGTGGCGGGGGCATTGCAAAGCCCAAAAGGCATCCGCCGGTACGCAAACGTGCCAAAGGGGCATGTGAACGTTGTTTTCTCTTGATCTTCCGGTGCAATGGGTATTTGGTGAAAACCTGAATATCCATCTAGACAACAATAATGAGTTTTTCCCGCTAACCTTTCCAACATTTGGTCGATAAAGGGTAGTGGGAAATGATCTTTTCGGGTAGAAGAGTTTAACTTTCGGTAATCAATACAAACACGCCACCCGTTTTGCACACGGGTGGGTACCATCTCACCTTGCTTGTTTTCTGTCACCGTGATTCCGGTCTTCTTTGGGACAACCAGGATTGGACTTACCCATTTGCTGTCTGATATTGGGTAAATCATCCCAGCGTCCAATAGCTTAAGAATCTCCTTTTTCACCACCTCCATCATGGGTGGATTTAGTCGTCTCTGGGCTTCTCTTGACGGTTTGTACTCATCTTCCATGAAAATCTTGTGCATGCACATCGATGGGCTAAGTCCTTTGATGTCGGCTATTGTCCAGCCGAAAGCTTCTTTGTAGTTCTTCAGCAATCCCATCAATTCTTTTTCTTCTTCTTCAGACAGTTTGTTGGAAATGATGATCGGTAAGGTATCCTTTTCTCCCAAGTACATGTACTTCAAATGGTTGGGGAGATCTTTTAATTCCAACTTTGGTGCCTGCAAAATGGAAGGAAGAAGTTTTTCGTTAGAAATTTGTAATGGCACTTTTGGCATATCATACCTTGCTTTCTTTTGGTGGTCTAGGTATGATGCGATTTCCAAGATTTCTTGACTTAGATCGAATTTCTTGATAAGCTCCTTTGTCTTCTCCTTGTCTAAATTTTTATTTAAGACTAGAGCTAATAGATCGGTGTTAGACAATTCGAAACATTCTTCAACTAATGGGTTGATTACATCAAGAAAATTTAAAGACGAAACGGTTTGTGGATAACGCATAGCATCAAAGATATTGAAATTTATGATTTCTCCATCAAATTCCATGGAAAGCGTACCATTGAAAACATCAATTTTTGTTCTTGCGGTGCTCATGAAAGGTCTTCCCAAGAGTATCGAACAAGAATTTGATGTTTCGTCTCCACCCATATCCAAAACGTAAAAGTCGGCGGGAAATACTAGTTCATTAACTTGCACCAAAACGTCCTCTAATACACCTTTTGGGTGTACTATAGAGCGATCGGCAAGTTGAATTATCACCCCGGTGCTTATTAATGGTCCAACTTTTAGTGATTTAAAAATAGAGTAAGGTAGGACATTAATTGAAGCACCAAGATCTAGCATGGCTTTTGGAATGTAGAGATTTCCCATTTTACATGGAACAGTGAAAACACCCGGATCTTTACATTTTTTTGGTAATCGTTTTTGTAAAACGGCCGAGATGTTTTCACCGACCGTAACAGTTCCGCTTTCTTTTAGTTTCTTTTTGGAGGTACAAAGTTCTTTAAGAAATTTGGCATATCTAGGAATTTGTTTGATTGCATCTAGTAAAGGAATATTTACCTCAACTTTTCGAAACATGTCCATAATTTCTTGATTTTCCTTTTCTTTCTTTGTGCTTTTAAGTCTAGATGGAAAAGGAGGAGGAGTGATTTTTACCTCAACTTTGGATGGTTCCTTTGGAACTTCGCTTCTTGAATCGGTATCGTCTTCGATTTCTATCTCTCTTTGTCTTTCTCTTGACAAGCTTGGTCCGTCATAGCTTTTCCCACTTCTCAAAGTAACAGCATTTACATTATGTTTAGGATTTTCTTGAGATTGAGAAGGTAACTTACCTTGAGATTCCATTTTGTTGACAGAAGTGGCTAGTTGAGCCATTTGTTGCTCCAGGTTCTTGATGCTAGCCCTTGTTTCTTGCTGAAATGAATGCGTGCTTGTGGCTAGACTTTTCACAATGTCTTCCAAGGACATGCTGGTGCTTGCTGTATTTTGTGGTGGAGGGTTTTGGTAGTATTGTTTTGGTCTCTCCTGGTATTGGTTACGGTTTTGATTGGACTGGTAGTTCCAATTTTGGTTGCTCCGAGGTTGATCAAACTGTCTCTGATTTTGCCCGGTAAAACCCCCCATTGCTTTTGCTTGCTCTTGATCATCTTGTAACTCGGGACACATGTCGGTTGGGTGTCCGTGTTGCAAGCAAATTCCACATGCTCTAACCGTTGGTTCAACTCCTTTTTCTTTTGTTAGTTGCATTACAGCTTTGGTTAGTTCAGAAATTTGATTTTCAAGATAAGGAGTGTTTACCTCTTTTACTCCTCGGGGTGGATCTACATACCATTCATCCTCTCCTTGTGTATGTTTGGACTCCTCCGCCATTTTCTCGATCAATGCTCTTATTTGGGTCGGTGTTTGATCGATTAACGAGCCTCCACTTGAAGCGTTTATTAAACGTCTCTCCATTGGTGTTAGGCCTTCACAAAAATATCGGAACAATTGGTAATCGGAAATACCGTGTTGCGGGCATCTGGCACACAACTTTTTGAATCGTTCCCAATACGTATGTAAAGCTTCTCTCTTCCCTTGCTTGATACCAATTATTTCCCTTCTCAGACTTGAAGCTTTCGTCTCAGGAAAATATTTGTCTAGGAATAACCGTGCAAGACCGTTCCATGTTGTGACCGACCCCGGTGGTAGGTCATATAGCCATTCTTTGGCGGAGTCTAGCAATGAAAAGGGGAGTGCCCTTAACTTTATTTGGTCTTCCGAGACATCATGTGGTTTCATTCCTACACATACGACGTGAAATTCTTTCAAAAATTTATGAGGGTCTTCATTTTCTACTCCCCGAAATTGAGGTAGTAAATGAATGAGCCCGGATTTCAATTCGAAGTTCGTCATGTGCGGGTAGGTAATGCAGAGAGGTTGTTGGGTAACATCTTGGGTTGCCCATTGGCGAAGTGTTCGTTCTTGAGGTGGATTTTCGGCCATAGGAGTATGGTTTGTTTGAGAGGGAGGTGTATGTGGGACGTTGTTATCTGATTCGGATTCTGTTTCAGTTTCGGATGAAGAAAGGTCTTGCCAAATGTCTATGATAGGAGGGTTTGATGAAGAAGCGGTTTGGGAAGCTTGCTGCTTCTTGCGAAGTTTAGCTTGCTTCCTTAGCCTTTTCGCGGTTTTCTCAATCTCCGAATCTAGTTCAAGAGGCGTACCTGTTCGTGAAGATCTTGGCATAAAATATTAGTAATACCGTGCATCCCCGGCAACGGCGCCAATTTGTTGAGTGTCGTAATCAACAAAATAAAAGAATTGAAATATGGTTTGGAATGATTTATTAATTACCAATATTTCGTGATTGCACTACTTGTTATAAATACTAACTGTGTAGTATAAATGGCAAGCAGGGTCGATCCACAGGGAGCGATGGTCTAATGGATTACACCTTGAATTCACGGAAGTCAAACTTGTAAAGAAAGTAACAAAAGGGGGGTTTTGATGAATAGTTGGACAACAATTATGTAAATGTCGAGAACAAATAACTTGGGACAAAATAAATATAGAATGATTGTTTTTATAATTTGGGGACAAATTCTGGTTTTGCATTTGTAGTCATATGATTGGAAATAACAATAAGAATGATGTTTATAACTTTAATCTTTCTAAGTTGGTACTTTGTGTATGCCGAAAGCTCGCACATACACCATTCACCTAATGTACCTTAGTCAAGAGAAGCTCATTAACTAAGACTAATCTTACTAATCAAATCTAGATAAGATCATAGAATTTGAATGAAAGATTGCGTTATGTTTTATGTGAATGTTCCCAACAATGTTCAATACTCCTAAACAAGCGTTGAAGCGTTAAAACATGAGATATGATTTTCACCTAATTAAAGATGATTATCACCAATAACATTTTATAAAACAATTACGGATTTTATAATTTGTATGATTAGATTGATTGATATTTAAGATCAAATGGCCAATATGAAATAAATAAAAACCAAACACTTGTTAAATCTCAAAATCATATCACTAGAAAGATATAAAATCAAACATCAAACTTTATATTAAATCACAATCATAATCCTTAATACAAAACCAGAAAATAAGGTTACTAGCCACTCATGACTAGTAAGAGAAATAAACTTACAAAATGAAGATAATCCACACTTGAAGTAGCACACAAACACAAACTCTAGAGAGTATTCAGAAGTTAAATGGAATAAGAGATGATTCTAAGGCTAACTAGACACATCTATTTATACTAACACACCAAGGGCAAAATGGTAAAATGGACAATGGCAAACATCATCATTCCAACACCCATTATCTTCATCACATGGCTTCAAAATCAGGTTGGATCTGGATCTGGTCGTGTAGCATGGGAATGACAGCACAAGAGTGAATAAACAACTCAAAGTGGGCCAAAAAGTAGATCTGGTCACCAGGAAGAGTTACACGGCCGTGTAACTTCTTGGGCCAAGATTACACGGTCGTGTAATCCTGCAAAAGTTCCTGGACCCTACCCTGAGCTGACATGGCATCCACGTGGCAAACAAAGTTACACGGCCGTGTAACTTATAGGGCAAAAGTTACACGGTCGTGTAACATTCTGTCTTCGGGATGATTTTCAATTTTTGCAACTTCTTCGTTTGAGCTCCGTTTCTTCTGAAATTTCTTGTGTAGCTTCCCATTGTCATCCAATGCAAGATTCAATCCTCAAAAACACCTGAAAACAACCACAAAGTGTGAAAGTAGGTTGCTATTCTTGAAATCCCGAAAAATATGAAAATATGCAATAATGAGAATGAAATGCAAGGTAAAACAAGGATAAAAAGGCATGAAAACATGCTTAGAAATACACCTATCAATAATTGTTAAGTCTTTTAAAATAATATAGGATGATTCTGGAAAACACGTACATATATGTCCCACCTCGGACATATATGTAGGGAAGCAATAAATTACATGAGTTAAAATGTTTCCGGAAGATATAGTGGTCTTTTGTTTGGTTTTTTCTTTTCCTTTTTCAAAATTCAAGTTTTTTTTTTTAACATTATCTATACATTTTCATAACGATTTAAAAAAAGCAGGTCTGTAGTGTATTTGTCATGTCCTTTGTTTTCTTTTTCAATGATCGTAGATTCATTACTCAACAGTATACTTTAGACTAAAATATAAATATTTACGTATAATTTAGTAATTTATTTATAAAATAATATTTTTATGATCATCTTTGGGAGACGCAGATCCTTTGCCTCCTGGAAAGTTACAGTATTCGGAGCATTGTAGATGGCAAGTTTAATCATCCGAGGTCGAAACAATATGACAGTGTTGTTAAAGGTTGGATCTTTGGTTCAATCAGTAAAGGGCTACTTGGCACTGTTGTCGGTCTTGGTTCGGCTAAAGAGGTTTGGGAGAAACTTAAATCCTTCTATGGTTCAACTATGAAGAATTCTGAACAAGATATGTGCATGATAAACTGATTGCTGCATTTGAACAATAGCTAATCATCATATGCTTAATATGACCTTATAGTTTGCTGTACATGAATAGACTTTTAACATGATATCACTCTCTAGTGTTCAATTATTGATAGCATATGGGATATACAGTACCTACGAAAGTGAAATGTAGTATTTGTAACCATATACCAAAAGCATACACTAAATTATTGAAAACAAGTGAGCATGCAACTACTATCATACCTGTGTCTCATGGTTACTGATACGTGCTCGGGTCGTGCCTAAGACACCTCCTTGGCCGGATCCATTCATCCACGGGAATCACCCGCGCATACGGGTTATAGTGGTCTTTTGTAGGGATGTCAAGGGGGTTAAACGAGACGGGGATAGCTTCCCCCGCCCCCGCCCCCGAAATTCTCCCGTTCCCCCACCCCCGCCCCCGAATCCCCTGAAACTTTCTCCCCCGCCCCCGTCCTGAATCTCTAGACTTTTCCCCACCCCGCCCCCGATTTTTAGACTAAAAAAAAATCATTTTTGGGCTAAAAATTTAATTTTGTGGGTTATATATATATATATATATATATATATATATATATATATATATATATATATATATATATATATATATATATATATAAATATATATATATATATATATATATTAACAGGGCCCCCACGGGGTTTCGGGACGGGGTTGCCCACCCCTGCCTCCACCTCCGAAATCATAACGGGGGTTAACCTTGCTCCCGCTCCAGACTTTTCATAAAGTTACCGCTTGTACGGGTTCGGGGTCCCACAGGATCGGGGCCCTGCGGGGGTTTTTGCCTTCCCTAGTCTTTTGTTTGGTTTTTTCTTTTCCTTTTAAAATTTAAGTTTTCTTGAACATCATCTATACATTTTCATAACGATTTAAAAAAGGCAGGGCTTTGGTGTATTATTTGTCAAGTCCTATGTTTTTATTTCAATGATCGTTGATTCATTACTCAATAATAATTCAAAATGTATTTTAGACTAATTAATATAGAAATATTCAGGTATAATTTAGTAACTTATTTATAAAATAATATTTTTTTGATCAATACATAATGTTAATATCAATCAATAATTTTATGCGAGTTGACATAATTAATGCGTACATATACAAACACACATCATCAATTCATCATATGCATATGATCAAATTCCCTATAAATACAAGCGTTGAAGAAGTGTTAGTAACGGCATCTACTTCCCCATTCAAATGGCAGGATCATCAAACCCTCTCCCTCATGCTTCACCTCAAACACAAGAAGACCTGGAGTACTTAAATACAAGAAATGCCAATTTTTCCAGCTTCGTTTCTGTGAAGCTTTCCGGTGAGGGAAACTACCATCTTTGGGAGGCGCAGATGCTTTGCCTCCTGGAAAGTTACAGTATTCGGAGCATTGTAGATGGGAAGTTTAATCATCCGAGGTCGAAACAATATGACAGTCTTGTCAAAGGTTGGATCTTTGGTTCAATCAGTGAAGGGCTACTTGGCACTGTTGTCCATCTTGGTTCGGCCAAAGAGGTTTGGGACAAACTCAGATCCTTCTACGTGCTTACTATGGCGAATTCTGAACAAGGTATGTGCATGATAAACTGATTGCAACATTTGCTTAATATGAACTTATAGTTTGCTGTCTTCTATTATTGACAGCTTACATGCATAGACTTTTAACATTATATCACTATCTAGTGGTCATTATTGATAGCATATGGGATATACAGTACTTACCAAAGTGAAATGTAGTATTTGTAACAATATATATTGTAATGATTGCTAGCAAATGCATACACTAAAATATTGAAAACGGGTGAGCATGGAACTACCATCATACCTGTGTGTCATGGTCATTGATACGTGCTCGGGGTCATGCCTACGACCACCTCCTTGGCCAGATCCATTCATCCACGTGTATGACCATTGAATACCGGTTATAGACCAAGAAACCCCAACAACCTGATGCAAATACCCCACTCTCCGTAGCCATTCCTCTACTCATGTGCACCACTTCCTTCCCATATGAGATTTCCTAGTTTCTAGCATTTTCTACTATATATAAGTACTGTAATTGTTTGTGTCGTGGGAGAATGAGAAGAAATTAGTAAAAGTGTCTCTATCTTGTCTCTTTATTTTTTGGGAGGTTGACCACCTCAAAAAGGTCGTTACCAATTACATAGCCATTTAATTGAAATTTCAGAAGGGTACAAGGATTCACCCCAAAAGAAACAGAAAGAAAAAATAATAATCGAAGACAATGATAGAATTCCAACAGAATACAGAAACAACGTGTGGAAAGCAATCACGGAAGGGCGATGGTTCGACGTGGAATCCATTATACAAAAAAATACTGACGAAATCACAACAGCAATCGACAGTGATGGCAACACGGTGCTTCATATAGTGGTCGGAAGAGGCCTTAACTATCTCGTCCGCCAAATACTATCACTCATACGACCCGAAAAATTGCCTAATATGACGAATTCGAATGGTAGAACAGCCCTCCACATTGCTGCAATTGTTGGCAACACCAGAGGAGCAAATCTCTTGATAAACAAAAATAGAGGTTTGTTGAAAATTAAAGACCGTGGAAATAAAACACCATTGGATACAGCCTACAAATATATGCATCTAGACACCATTTTAAGCTTGTTAAAAGAAGCTAAAGATGAGGGTAAAACCAACAAAAACTCTTCTCCTTTAGAGGAATCAGCCGCTAGTGATGAGGGTAAAACCAAGAAAAAGTCTTCTCCTTTAGAGGATTCTCCTAGCCCTGGTGCAGAAATAGGTGTCAACCTTCTTATTCAAGCAATTTCTGCAAAGAAATATGGTGAGTAGCCAATCAATATTGCATAAATACCATGAATCAAATACTTGGTGAATGGTGATTTGAATATTCAGTCTTTGGAATATGGTTGCAGATTACGCAACAGATTTAGTCAAAAGGTTTCCTGAATATGCTGTGGAAAATGATAAAGTACTGATGGCAATAGCTAAAACCTTTCCAAGCGGGTTAGACTATGGTGAAACACTTATATATCCAAGTATGTTTCTTTCTAATGTATACTAAGACATAGTTTTTCTCTTTAATTTGATTAACTATTGTTTTTCTGTTTCAGTTATGGGCGAGATTCGTCATATTCTAGTCGAGAAAGCCAAATATCCATTTTCTCTGTTAGTAGATTTCTACAGATCGGTGAAAGAATCATGGAATACATTCGAAACGATGATTGAGAAAATTGTGTTTTTAGTAGTCATGACATTATTTCGTGAGTTATTGATAACCATTTAATACAACTCGAGAATTAATCATATGTTTCAACTGCAAATAGTATATTGTATTTTTCTAATAAAATCACGTGCTTAGGCTTGTGCTTGTACGAACAGAAATTCCGCTGGTGACGCTATTGTGGATATTTGTCTTGCTTCTCCTCCTCATATGGATGGTTTACTTCCCATTCTTTATATTCTATTGCCTCTTGTGGGATGTTGCTGCAAGATTAGGTAATTAAGAGCATATGGACTTCATCCACGCAATGCATGTAAATTTGAAGATTCTTTTTAAATAATTACTTTCCAACTTGTTGCAGGGGTTCCACCCTTTAAGCAGATAGTGAAGAAAAAGAGGGAATGGGAAAAGGCAAAAGAAGTTCTAAAATTGGTGTGTGATAAAATAGACAAGAAAAACATTGCATTGAAAAAGAGGGAAACGGAAAAGAAGGAATGGGAAAAGACAAAAAAAAGCATAAATTTGTTATTTGACGAACTTGACAAGAAAAATATGGAACGTGAAAAGAAAAAAGTTCTAAAATTAGTATGTGATGAAATGGACAAGACGTTCCCTGACTATTACAAGCAACCCATTCTTGAGGCCGCACGTCAAAATACTTGTGAGGTTGTTGATGAGATTTTAGTGAGATCCCCTGAAGCAATTCTGTACAAAGATAAAAATGGGTATGACATTATACAGTTAGCAGTCATACACCGGTCAGAAAAAATTTACAACCTTATCTATATCATTGGGGAGCGTAAGAACATTTATAGAACAATCGAAGATTCTTCAAAGAACAATATGTTGCACTTGGCTGGAAAATTAGCTCCTTCTAATAAACTGAAACGTAGCAAAGGTGCAGCATTTCAACTACAAAGAGAACTTCAATGGCGTGAGGTACACCCTAATTAAGTGAATTATTAACCATAATTGTATGGAACTACTGTTTCTTTTTTGGTAAACGAGTTAAATTAATTAAACAGGAAGTAAAGAAGATTGTGTTTCCGACGTACATCACTAACGAGAACATTTTTATGGAGACACCAGATATGGTGTTCACACGAGAACACGAGAATCTGGTGAAGGAAGGAGAAAATTGGATGAAAGCCGTAGCAGAATCATGCAGTATCACTGCATCACTGATCATCACAATCGTATTTGCAGCAGCAATTACTGTACCGGGAGGAAGCAATCAAGAATCAGGCCTTCCCTTGTTTAGAGAAGACATTGCCTTCACGCTCTTTGCTATATCAGATGCAATCTCACTATTTGCATCCAGTACCGCATTACTAATGTTCTTGTCCATTCTCACCGGACGTTTTGCCGAGCAAGATTTTCTAGTTAGTTTGCCAAGACGAATGCGTATTGGTCTTTGCACCTTGTTGATATCTACAACTGCCATGATGGTGGCATTTGGCGCGACCATGTTCATTGTATTTTGTGGTAGAAAACCATGGATGCTTGCTCCAATTTGTGTATCGGCTTTCCTTCCGATTGCATCATTTGGTACTCTTCAGATTCCCCTCATAGTAGATCTGTTTCGGTCGAGTTACGTTCCCATCTTTGGCAAGAAAGCCAGCAACTCCAGCTATATATTTAATAAGAATAGAATACGGATGCTTTTTGGGAAGTGAAGTCAGTGTGGGCATTCTATTGTATGAAAACGGAATTCCAGAGGATTAAACGACTGATATTTAATGTATGTGCATTAGTGCTCAAAGACGTTCAACTCCTGGTACTGCTTTGCCAAGATGGACTAAAAAGGAATCCCTATTTCATATTTCAGCCCAAATGACTTGAACTTCCGTAAAAGTACAATTATGGAATAGTTAAAGACAGAAATTTCATTATGTGCTTTCCAGTTATAGTCATAAATTATTATAAATGTAAATTTTTATTAAGTACGTTGCTACGAAAGGTAAAAGTAAACTTATGTTGCTATTAAATGTTAAAAAACAGAGGTATGTTGTTATGAACAATAAATGTATGAAATTAAGTTGTTATTATACTCATTTAGGCCATTCCTTCAACAAGAAAGTATGCTTAACTGCAGTTACATATTTACTTTTACGAGAAGGAATGGGTTAAATGTGAATACCTGTGATAAGCTCTACCAATGATAACAAACACAACTAATCCGATAAAACATAAATAAGGTTAACCAGATATAATTTCATTAACCTTCCCAAACTTTCAAGAGGTTTGGACTCTCCTCTCGTAGAGTTTCTTACTACAATAACAGGCCGTTCAAAAGTATCGCTAGTGGCTTAAATACTCCCTTAGGAAACAGACCAGGGTAGCATCAAATTCAGACAACAAAAGGTCCTGTCCCACAACTGCCTTCCATAGAGATCATGGTCTAGGCACAATCTAAAAAGCTATAACTAAATAAATTCAGATAAATTACTCTCCCGACTCCTGCTCCAACCAACCATAATGGACTAATTGCTTAATTGTTTGGATTGCTTGGGCTTGTGCTCTATTGGGCCCTCCAACCCCTCCTTTGGTTGACCCTAATCGACTGGGGCTTATCATTAACAGGGGTCCAAACTTTCACCTTATCTCCAAGGTGAAAATTGGGGAATAGTTCAACCATCTTCTCATAGTCTTCCCACGTCGCTTCCGTTTCTGACACTCCGTGCCACTGAATCAGAACTTCTGTTTCTTCACTGTTTTGTTGTTTTTCCTTACCCCTTGGAGTACCTCCGGTTGCCCCACCAACTCCATTTTTGCAATCAACTGAGGGGTCAATTCGGTTGATTTGTGGTGGATCCCATAAGCTGCTCGTAACAGTGAGACATGAAATATCGGGTGTATGGCAACGGTTGAGGGTAGCTACAGTTAATATGCCACCTTCCTATCGTTAGATGACCTTATAGAGCCCATAATATCATACAGGTAGTTTTTCGTATGGTCTTTTTGCCAAACTTTGCTGCCTATATGGTTTAAGCTTCAAATTATTAAACCATGTTGGGATTGGAAAACTCTTCTATTTAACACTAGAACAGAATTACAATAGGAGGAGCAACTCTCACACTCGACTATTACAAAAAACCAACCCTCTATCTAACATTACACTCTAAGTGTTATGCTCACTAACTCTATGTGTTTGTGATGTTTGGGATGCCTAAGAACTGAAACTTAAGCCTCTATTTATAGCTAAACTAGCCACTAAATCTATAGTACATGAACATATTGAATTCTTGGAAGAGAAGATCAAATTTGCCACCTTAAGCTTTGTCAACAATGGTGGCTTCAAGAATGGAGGGCTTCTAGATGGAGGCTAGAAATCAACAAATCTCCCCCTCCAGCCTCTTTTGAACAATCCTTAACCCAACTATGTCAGCACATAGTTTGTGTTTGTCTTGTGTGACAACGCCTAGTGATATCAAGTATTTTAGGCGTTGTTGAGCCCTGTTCTTAATACAATTATATCAAATATGTCTGGGTATTCTCACTTTTCGTGCCAGGACTTGTTTGGAGAAAAAGAATGGAAACAGGGACTAAAAGTGTGCAAAAGAAAGAAGTGGGGAAAGAATGAAAAATCAAGGGAACTCGTACGTGCGCCGCAGATATCTCATCTGTGCGACGCGGGCTTGAGGCGGTGGAACACATTCAAATGCCGAAGAAACGGGAAAGGATCAGTACGCGCGCCGCGGATTTCACTTCTGCGCGGCGTGGCTGCGGGAAATTTGCAAGTATAAATAGATTCATTTTCAGTCGAAAACCCGAGCAAAGACCGGGTGTAAAATCGACCTTGAAGCTCTTTGACTCCAGGATTTCGTTTCAGCAAGCTTTCAATTGGTATTTTATGTTCTTTGAATTTAATTTCCTTTTAGTAGCAAGTAGTATTTGTAGCTAAAGTCTTTGGGAGTGACAACCACTGACTTTGAGCACTTAGGTTTCTGATTTAGCAACATTTGGTTACTGTTTGAATGTTTGGAATTCAGTTTTGGTGAATGAAATCATTTGGTTACATTTAATGTTGGTATTTCGATGTTTTGGATGTTTGTGTTTGGTTTTGGTTATTGAATTGTGTTTGGACCTTGTTGGGACTGTTTTCTTTGCTGAAATCAGTAGCTAATTAGGTTATTTTGTAAGCATTAAACCTTGGCTAATTACTGTTTAGTAGAACTTTAGTTAGTGGCTAGTTTATGCTTTGCTTGGTTTTGCTAGTTTGGATGCCTTTGATTGCTTCTGATTCAGAGATGTACTTCTGATTTCAGAAAGTGACTAGGTCATTTGAACATAGCTTAGCTTGGCTTGAGTGTGTTCAATCATTGTTTTCAATTGCTAGTGATTAGGAAGATAGAAACCAAATCCTCCGACTGTAGCTGTGACACTATTAGTTGGTAATCTCTCATCTAGTCTAACCACGAAGCTCCTGTGGATCGACCCTGACTGCCACTATACTAGTGAGTGTTAGGTTTTCTCTTATTTTTGACCGCACGACGACCTCTGCGCGTGTCAAATTTTGGCGCCGTTGCGGGAGCTATGCGCTTAGATTAGGTGATTTGTAGGACTTAGTTTCTGATTTTTGATGTTTGATTTTAGTTTGCTGATTTTTGGTATGTGTACATCCTTATAATGGGTGATTACATGTACCCGGATCAGTATTATGAAGATTATGAAAATCCGGCCGACACCTATTACGAGGATGATTGCTACAATGGATCACCCAATGACAATGGATGGCGGACCGAGGAGTCATCTCAACCTGAAAATTCTGTAACTTGGGCCCAACTTTGGGTATTCATGTATAACAACTACCACGAGCAGAAGGACCAGGCTGAAGCTCTTGAAAAAATGCAAGCTTCTTTAGATAGGCTAGAGGAAAGTTGGAAATGTTCAACACCTTCGCCAGAACCGGAGGCGAGTGATTTTTATACCAATAATAATGTGTGTGAACTTGCATCACCTGAATATGTGATGGAAGGGCATACACCGTGGGAAAGTCAAGAGACCACTGAGATGGTCGAAAATGTTGTTGAAGAAGAGGTTGTAGGTGACAATAATACCTCTGACTCAACAGCTTTTGATATTTTTGATGTTTTTGAAAATGTTAATAATGTTGATCTGGTGATGTGTGAATCTGTACCATCACCAGACAATTTGGTCGAGGAGGATGTTGTGGAGGAGGCTGTAAGTGACAGTACAGATCTCGGCCCAACAACTCCCGAAATTGTTGAGATTTTTGATACTATTGGGGAAGGGGTGTAGATGACAATACTACCCCCGAACCTGTGATTTTTGAAAATTTTGAGAAATTTGAAAGCAAGGATCCGATGATGGGTGACTTTGTACCACCACCAGATCCAACTAGTCACCCACTCTTGGTCCCGATCCACCTGTTGGACGATGATCAAGAAGTTGATGCTGAAGAATTGATTTTTGAAAATAATAAACATGATTTTATCACCACTCATGATCCATTCATGAATGGAAAATTAGATGTGATCAATACCATCGATAAGGACATATGGAAGCATCCCGATATGTTGCCTTCCGATCCCATTCGATTGGAAAATTTTTACTGGCATTGCAAGCCAAAATTGCAAACTGAAGATGGCACGTGGTACACTGGCAAAATGAAATCTACAAAACAACTACCGGAAGCGGCACCGGGCGCGCTTCATGTCAAGCCAGTGATTTTGAAGAGATATAGAAGGAAGGATCGAGCTTGGAGGTTCAAAGCTACCTCCAAGCACTAGCGGGAAATCATCGGGAGATGGCAACCGGGCAGCAGCAGAAGGACCGACAAGCCATTCGACCCAGGAAAGTTTGAGGGGCAATGGGTCAGCGAAAGGACGGTGGGAGTAGAAATGCAGCAGAAACAAAAGGCGGACGATCCACCGTAGCTGTAAAAGGAGTTCCACGTCTGGCTGAAGACGTTAAACTTAGCGCTTGTTGGGAGGCAACCTATCGTGTCATAAGTTAGGATATATTTCTTTGAATAAAATACAAAAATACATTAATCTTTTTGCAGGTGTTAGTGGTTTGAAATAAGTGTGGGGTCATTTGAGAAGTTTTGAAATTTTTGAAGTCCGCGCCGCGGGTATTCGAATTACGCGACGCGGGCTCGTAAACCAACCCGATGCGCAGGGGTTGATTTGGTGACACGCGCGACGCGCAAGGCGCAAACCCGCGACGCGGTAAACTGAAAGGTTTTCTGCAAACCATGAACTAAATAACCTAAGTTCACATGCAACCTATAAGGATCTATGTTTTCTTCTAATTAAACATATAACAAAACTAAAAGCCATAAGAAAATTAACTAAAAGAATAAAATTAGAAAAACCAACCTTTTAGAATTTTCTGGAAGCTGAGCAGCAAAATTATCCTGCCTCAAATGGAAGTCACACCCAAGCTGAGAGGTATATGGATCGAAAATTCCAGAGAGTGTGTATGATGAAATTCGCGAAATTCATATGGTGCCTGGGATCCCTATTTATAGTTTCCAGATGACCAGTTGATAAGCCTTAAGGATAAACCTTTTTAAATTCAAATAAGATAAACCTTTTATCTTATAATTCAAACTCCTAATTATCCTATTTATCAATTTCGAAATCTATATATTTCCATATATGGATTTCGACTTCCACTGGCCACTGTCACACTGCCACTTACTCAACTATTGAATAATTACAGTTTTAGTCCCTGCACCTTTAATTAATTAATTTAATCCCCAAATTAAATCCAATTAATTCTGGATTAATTCCTAATTAATTAATTAATATAGTTTCTAATTAATATATTATTACTTTAATATATTAATAAACCATATATTTAATTCCTGTTGATTTATTAATCCCATAATAAATCAATCTTTCTCTCTACCGAATTTTCTACCAAACCTCCAGCCATGAGGGCAACCCAAATGGACTGTGCTTCTATTAATTAGGTAAATACTAATTATTAGTCATGGCTTAGACACCTAATCCAACAGTCTCCCACTTGGATAAGTCTATGACTATAATTACCAATTTAGCCTCTAATTAACTAGCACTTTAAGCTTCCTAGAAACCAATGCCAAACTCTGATCTAATCAGTCCTGTCCATAGATAAGTGATCAGATGATCCTCCGTCCAACAAGATATTTTTCAGACTCAAGACATGGATAAAATCAATCTGGTCTGATTTACTGTTCCTCGATTTCCGATTTGCATATGACTCTTAGACTACCAATTTAGTCCCGGTTGGCCAACCATTTTAGTCAACTTCAAAATCATCGAGAGGCCTACAGATATCTGTTTCCCGTTAGGGTCGAGGGACGAATAAACTTCGACTCATATACTTATGTCTTTTACCAGACAAATCACTCACAACAATACGTTTTATAACACCGAGTTACCGATGCATTTTCGTATTATCAATGAACAACCGTCTTAGTAAATCATAACTCATATGTCTTAGCTTAAAGATCAAAAGATATTATCGTCTCAATATTGCTCGTGATGTAATCCATGAAGCAATCCATTGAGCGCGGGTTTATCCAATACTCAAATCTCCATTTCCAAGTACTCACGAATGGTGCAGCAATCCAATTGCAATGTCTAACTCCTTAGACAATCTATTACCAATTCATGACAGCCTTACTTCATACTTACTCCCTAAAAGTATGAGCGACTGTGGATATTTGAATAATCCAATTATTCAGGAAGTAAAACATGCAAAATGAAACACAATGATATATTGACAAAATTAGTAAACCATTACTCATT
Source organism: Cichorium intybus (assembly GCA_023525715.1). Classification (NCBI taxonomy): domain Eukaryota; kingdom Viridiplantae; phylum Streptophyta; class Magnoliopsida; order Asterales; family Asteraceae; genus Cichorium; species Cichorium intybus. Next base: position 72,684,628 of record CM042015.1, read on the forward strand.
AATAAATCTCTATTATTAAATCACAAAAGTCAAATACAATAACATTGTTACAAGTTTCAAAACCTATCTAATTATAAAAACTTATATCATCTCTTAATCCAATGCTCCTAGCATGCTGATTATGCTTAATCCTACTCAGAGCCTTTGTCAAGGGATCTGCAGGATTATCTTCCGATGATACCCTCTTTACAAGGAGGTGACCTTCTTCTACCCTATGTCTGATATAGTGGTACTTTCTGTCGATATGTCTGGAATTTCCATGATCTCGCGGTTCCTTTGTTAAGGCGACCGCACCTTCGTTATCGCAGAATAGTTCCAAGGGCTCCTGAATACTCGGGACTACTCCAAGGTCACCGATAAAGTTCTTCAGCCAAGCCACTTCCTTTGACGCTTCACTTGCTGCTATGTACTCTGATTCGCACGTAGAATCAGCCACTGTTTCTTGCTTGGAACTTTTCCAAGTAACTGCTCCACCGTTCAAAAGGAATACCCAGCCCGACTGAGACCGACCACTGTCTCTATCCGTCTGAAAGCTGGCATCTGTATATCCTTCAACTCTCAAGGTATCACTGCCACCGAGGACTAACACCATGTTCTTTGTCCTTCGCAGATACTTGAGTATATTTTTCACAGCTATCCAATGCGCCCTTCCAGGGTTACCCTGGTACCTACTGACCATGCTCAAAGCAAAGGCCACGTCAGGGCGAGTACACGTCATAGCGTACATGATCGATCCTACAGCCGAAGCATAAGGTACCCGACTCATTTCAGCTATTTCTTCGTCTGTACTCGGACTTTGAGTCTTACTCAATTTTGCATTACTTTGGATAGGCAGCTCTCCCTTCTTGGAATTTTCCATACTAAACCTTTTCAGTACCTTTTCCAAGTATGTACCCTGACTAAGTCCAATTAGTCTCTTCTTCCTATCTCTCAATATTCGTATCCCGAGAATATAGGCAGCCTCTCCTAGGTCCTTCATGGCGAAACATTTCCCAAGCCAAATCTTGACATCTTGCAAGGTTGGAATATCGTTTCCCATGAGCAGTATGTCATCGACATACAGCACCAGAAAGGTGACTATACTCCCACTAGCCTTGACATATACGCAGGACTCATCCTCGCTCCTAGAGAAACCAAACTCTTTGACTTTCTCATGGAAACAAAGATTCCAGCTGCGAGAAACTTGTTTCAATCCGTAGATTGATCTCTCAAGCTTACACACCTTATTAGGATACTTTGCATCGACAAAACCCTCTGGCTGATTCATGTAAACATCCTCAGTCAACTTCCCATTAAGGAAAGCGGTTTTGACGTCCATCTGCCAAATTTCATAGTCATGAAATGCAGCTATGGCCAGCATAATCCTAATAGACTTTATCTTGGCTACTGGTGAGAAGGTCTCGTCATAGTCAACCCCTGGGGTTTGAGTAAAGCCCTTTGCAACCAGTCTTGCCTTGAAAGTGTGTACTTTTCCGTCCATGTCAGTCTTCTTCTTGAAGATCCATTTGCACCCGACTGTCTTTCGACCTGGTACGTTGTCAACCAAGTTCCAAACTTGATTGTCATACATGGACTTGATCTCGCTATCCATGGCCTCTTTCCACTTGGCAGACTCAGGGCCCACCACTGCTTCCTGGTAGTTAGCTGGTTCATCCAAATTTATCAGTGTCCTATCACTGACAAACGTGTCCCCATCCGAAGTTATATGGAACCCATAAAACTCGGGTGGCATGCTAACCCTACCGGAACGCCTAAGAGGTAAGGATACATCTGTCGGACCAACAGGAACTTCTTCCTCATGTTGGTTGCTAGTTTCTCCTAAGGTTGCGTCATCTGATGACTCTTGAATTTCTTCCAGATCTATGGTACTCCCACTGTCCTCTTTGAATATGAGCTCTCTCTCTCGAAAGGCCGCTCGTCTAGCTACAAAGACCACGTCCTTGCTTGGTCTGTAGAATAGATATCCACTGTTTGGGATAACCAAGGAAGAAACACCTTTCGCTTCTTTCTGCGAGTTTGTCTTGAGTCTCTCGTCTAACGAAAGCCTCACAACCCCAGACTTTGATATGTGCCAACGAGGGAACTTTCCCCGTCCACATTTCATGAGGTGTTTTAGCAACCTTTTTAGTAGGGACAAGATTGAGGATATGGGCGGCAGTCTCTAAGGCATACCCCCAGAAGTGAATGGGAAGTGAAGCTCGACTTATCATGGAACGAACCATGTCCAACAGGGTTCGGTTGCGCCTCTCTGCAACACCGTTCAACTGTGGTGTCCTGGGAGGTGTCAACTGCGAAACTATTCCGCATTCCTTTAGATAGTCTAGGAACTCGATACTTAGATACTCTCCGCCTCTGTCGGACCTGAGCATCTTTATCTTCCTGCCTAATTGATTCTCTACTTCGTTCTTAAACTCTTTGAACTTTTCAAAGGTGTCCGACTTGTGCTTGATCAAGTAGATATAACCGTATCTACTAAAATCATCGGTAAAGGTCACGTAGAACCGCGTGCCATCCTTTGTGGTTGATCTGAATGGACCACACACATCCGTGTGAATGATGTCGAGCATACCCTCACCTCTTTCAAAAGATCCTTTGAAAGGTGATTTAGTCATCTTGCCCAACAGACAAGATTCGCATACATCATCCGACTTGAGGTCGAATGATTCCAACACTCCATCCTTTTGGAGTTGGGCGATGCGTTTCTTGCTGATGTGCCCGAGCCGACTATGCCACAGACATGCCTTTTCTACACCACTAGTAGAATCAATATAATTTACACTATGTCCTAAATTGTCAACACATTCAACAGTTCCATACACACCATCACAAGGATAAGCAGTAAAAATCAAAATACCATTTTTGAAAACAGAAATCGAACCAATTTTATTATCAAAAGAAAATTGAAATCCTTGTCTGAACAATGCGTGAAATGAAATAATGTTTCTTGCCATTTCTGGCGAATAGCAACAATTAAATAACTCTATACTAACATCACTACTAAGCACTAAACTGTAAACGCCGATCTTGGTAACAGGGGACGATCTCCTATTGCCCATGATCAAGTTCAGTCTACCGTGCTCCACCTCCCTGCTTTCCTTTAGGCCCTGCAGATCAGAACAAATGTGAAAACCACATCCTGTATTAAGGACCCAAGAATTAGAAGATGGTGAGTTTTTAGAGATAGTGTATATACCTGCTGTCGATGGCTTTACTTTCCCATCCTTGACATCCTGCAAGTATTTGGGGCAGCTTCTCTTCCAATGGCCCTTCTCTTTGCAGTAAAAACAGTTGGCTTCATCGGGGTTGGCCACACAAGGAATTTGGGAAGACTTGGTTCTCGAGCCATTGCTTGACGACCCGACCTGAACCTTTTCCCTCCAATTTTGCTTAGGAGGGCCCTTCCTTTTCTTTCCTTTGCCACTTCCAATGGCTAGGACGGGCTGATTAACCGAGGGTACACTTTTACCCTTCATCCCGTCTTCAGCAACTCGAAGCATGCGATGCAACTCAGTCAGGTTAGCCTGATTGTTGTTCAAATGATAAGCCAGCCTGAACTGGTCATATGAACTCGGTAGGGAGTTAAGCACTATGTCAACGGCCAACTCCTCCGGTACAGGCATTGCAAGCTTTCTAAGCCGCTCCACGTAACCTTGCATTCTTTGCACATGAGCGCAGATGGACTCTCCATCTTTAGGTTTGCTGTTCGTGAAGTCCTTGACTACTTCGCACCTATCGATGCGCTCTTGCTTGCGGAACTTTTCCGCAAGCTCCTTGTGCATCTCAAAGGGCCAGTAGTCTTCATATATCCTTTGCAATTCGGGGTTCATTGTGGCGATCATGATGCAGGCCACTTTGGTCGCATCATCAGAATGTTTTTGGTACGAGGCAATTTCCTCGGGAGTAGCAGTTTCAGGGTCAACATCGACAAGCTCAGTCTCGAGAACATACTCTTTGTTCTCGTACCTCAGAGCCATCTTGATGTTTCTAATCCAGTCATTGTAGTTTGTCCCATTCAATTGAACCTTGGAACACAGTGAGAGGATAGAGGGAACACTGGAGCTTGATTGGGGAGCGGATTGATCAGCAGAAGACATCTATAAAAGAAGGTAAGTTTAATTAGATACTTGTCGGTCCTTATAATAACCCAATATAAAATAAGGCTAGGATCCAACTATAACAATTTGCAACATAGAAGAGGGATGCCGTAATCTATAAGCAAATTTTATAAAGGTAGGCGAATGACGATTCAGCCAATTCCACCGCGGAAAAATAATCTTATTATAAATGGAATTCCTAGTTTCTTTTGAGATATATTGAACTGTTCAATAGCATGTTTAATCTCAGATATGCCCCACCGTTTGTGACTGGGATGCCGAGGATCACAAACCGGGTGTGAATAACCATGCAAATTAGCTTGGTACTCTCGGGGTCCATTATCATCTTAAATTGATGTGCCGGTAAACCACACACGCTCCATCAACAATTATAACACTTGAGACACCCATTGCCACTCTTTATGAACCCCCATTGGTGTGCCGGTAAACCACACACGCTCCACCAACGTTTCATAAAGTGCAATGTGCAATTTCATGGGGTAGCATCAAATTCACATTTTTCCTAAAGTAACTAGATTGGGATTTTGTGTAAATGGTTCTAGTACTTTGATCATTATACTTTTAATGATTAAGTGGTTCTGTCAAACCCGTTCGGCTAACGACCCTCCACTGATCAGGCGAGCGGTGGGTGAGAGTGTTCACCCATTAGACTACCATTTTATAGGCAGTCTCCTTATACCCACTTTATAGACCAGCTTCGTGAATGAGGCCTACTATTGATTTGACTAACCAAATTTATCTCATATATATATAGTATTAACTTTTAATAATATATATAAGATGTATTTTAAAACCCTTTAAAATATTCAAGGTTTATCTTTTAATTTTACCAAATTTAACAATTAAATTTTTAAATTAAATTAAACCTTAAATTCGATTTAATCAATTTTAATTACCAATTAATTAAATTAATTAAATCTAAATATTTTAAACATTTTAAAATATTTTTTCCGGATTTTTAATTAATTTCGCAATTTTTAAATTAATTAAATCCTTTTTGAATTATCTTTTAATTAACAATTAATTAAATTAATTCAAATGAAGATAGGTTTATCCAAATTAATCAAATTAATTAAAACCTATCCTAAAACCCCCTAAAAATCGATTTCAAATAATGGGGTTTAAGGTTATCCATTTAATTAACAAATAAAGTTACCAAAAATAGAAATAGGCGAGGGGGGGATTAGGGTTTCCAAAACCCTAATCCTAGAAATCGATCCTGATATATATTAGGGTTTATAGGCTTAAAACCCTAAAACAGTTATAACAATTCAACAAGAAAACAAAACAGACTCTGATACCACTGAAAGGTTTTCTGCAAACCATGAACTAAATAACCTAAGTTCACATGCAGCCTATAAGGATCTATGTTTTCTTCTAATTGAACATATAACAAAACTAAAAGCCATAAGAAAATTAACTAAAAGAATAAAATTAGAAAAACCAACCTTTTAGAATTTTCTGAAAGCTGAGCAGCAAAATTATCCTGCCTCAAATGGAAGTCACACCCAAGCTGAGAGGTATATGGATCGAAAATTCCAGAGAGTGTGTATGATGAAATTCGCGAAATTCATATGGTGCCTGGATCCCTATTTATAGTTTCCAGATGACCAGTTGATAAGCCTTAAGGATAAACCTTTTTGAATTCAAATAAGATAAACCTTTTATCTTATAATTCAAACTCCTAATTATCCTATTTATCAATTTCGAAATCTATATATTTCCATATATGGATTTCGACTTCCACTGGCCACTGTCACACTGCCACTTACTCAACTATTGAATAATTACAGTTTTAGTCCCTACACCTTTAATTAATTAATTTAATCCCCAAATTAAATCCAATTAATTCTGGATTAATTCCTAATTAATTAATATAGTTTCTAATTAATATATTATTACTTTAATATATTAATAAACCATATATTTAATTCCTGTTGATTTATTAATCCCATAATAAATCAATCTTTCTCTCTACCGAATTTTCTACCAAACCTCCAGCCATGAGGGCAACCCAAATGGACTGTGCTTCTATTAATTAGGTAAATAGTAATTATTAGTCATGGCTTAGACACCTAATCCAACATAAACGATCAGTCGGTTTTCTCCTTTATAAGGTGAGCCGCGGCTCACACAAACCACACACGACTCTGAGCTTTGGTTATCGAAATTCTCTTGCAATTATTCTTGCTCATTTTGTTCCCACTACCAAGGTACGCCATTCTAACTATCTATTATTCGTTAAAACTAGCGATTAGGTAGTTAATTTTAGTGATTTTCCCAAAATAGTTCAAAACTTAGAATCACTAATGCTAGCTTATAGGGTGTTTGTTTTGCCAAATAGAGACCCTAGATGAGCTAGTCGGCATCTAGGCTACCTTGTGGTATGATTATATTGAGATTTAGCAGGTTAAAATAAGAATTTGGATCGGGGTTTGGAAACAGCCGCACGCCGCGCCGCGCCCTTGCTCTTGGGCCGCGCCGCGGTGCGGCAGGGAAGACAGGGACTGATTTTGCAAAAAAAAAATTGTTTTGTGGCCATGTTTTCTTTTGCAGATGATGTTCAGATTGGACCACCCCTTCCTCCAGTTCCCTGCGGAGCTTGCTAGTTCGGCAGAGTACACCTCGCGGAGGGACGTGTTGACTAGTCGCCGGGTTCTCGAGGCGACGGTTATCGATAGAGACATACTGAAGGATGCTGGGCTCTGGGGTGCGATCGAGCCATTCTTGCATCGCACCTGGACCCATGATGAGGCATCGTTTACTTGCCGAGGATGGGACCGGATTATGGCCACCGACGAGGATGTGGTCTATACGGAGCTGTTACTGGAGTTCATATCCACCATCCAGTTCGCACCTCGGGCGGGAGACCCACGTTCCAGGACAGTACGCTTTCGTTTGGGAGGTGAGCACAGGGAGTGCAACCTCAGGGAGTTCGGGAGGCGCACCGGCCTATACACTCCGGCGGATCTCCAGCATCGCTATTTCACCCGGTTCTTCGGGGCATGCATTCAGGGGCAGCCGGATCGGGATGCCAATATGGCGGTTTGGGCACCACTGTCCAACGTCATATATGAGGCGGGGACCTCCAGGAAGAGCCAGCTTCGAGACCCACTTCACCGCCTCATGCACCGTATCGTCTCCACCTCCATCATGCAGCGGGAGGGGGGCGAGAAGGTGTCCGGGGAGGACATGGCATACCTGTGGGTCCTCCTCGACCCATCCAGATTCCTCCATCTCCCCTACGCCCTCGCGATTGCTCTCTCTACCCACTCGACTGGCGCCTCTACCAGCAGCCCACTAGCCAGGGGGTATTTTATTACCCGTCTGGCCCACTCATATGGTATTCTCACTGCCCCCGTGGTTGCCTCCTTGACCGCTCTGCCTCCATCGCGCACTACAGCATGCACTTTGGCGAGGATGCGGCTCATTGAGCTGCAACGCCCGGGGCAGTACATCCGGGCCCCGACCGAGCCTCCTCAGGCACCTCAGCCCGCGTATGCCCAGCCTGGTAGGAGACGCAGGAGGCCAGAGCCAGCGCCAGAGCCCGCAGCCCCGACAGAGCCACATCAGGAGGACCCAGCGGCCATCCATCGGTTGGAGGCCCGTGTTGCGAGGATGGAGGACCAGCTCGAGTAGATCGGGGAGGTACTTTTGGAGTTGGCCACTCAGCAGGGCCGACGTCCCCGACCATTCCCAGCTCGGGCCCATGATCACGAGGCCGGACCCTCCAGGCCGCCTGACAGTGATTGATGTACCTTTTTCTGTCTTTTTATATTTTTTTGGGATATATGTACAACCTTATGACACTTCTATCTGTATATTTTGTGTTCATATTTTATTTGTCATGTTTGTTTTTAATTTGTTTGTTAAGTTATGCATGATATACCAAATTGAGAAGGAGTTGTCTCAGACAAGTGTGGGGTCACTGTGCCCCCTCCACTTGTCTCGACGACCGGCGTGTTCACTGTAGCGCTACAACTCCAGAATACGAAATCAAGAATCCGTTTGTACGCAATTATACCTGTGATATTGAGCACCAAGCAGTCCATCGTCCAAAAAAGGGGTAACTCTTTCTCCCTTGTTTTGAAATAATTTTGTACAACGGGGACGTTGTACGGTTTTAAGTGTGGGGTGTGGACGGTCGAAAGAGAATTTTTTTGAAAATTTTTGCAGAAATGATCAATTTTTCAATTTTTAGCAATATTTTTCAAAATTTTTAATAAATTACAATTTTGAAATGAATGGTTTGTGATTGTGATAGCATTAGTATTTTTCAAGAAATACTGTTTAGTTGTGATCATGCTATTAGTTAGTCAAATAAGTCGAGTTTTATGAGTTTAGAAGATTGAGCTGTTTTACGATTGGAATTTAGGAAGAAAAAGTCAATCTGTGGCCTTTGTTGTTTGAGCCAGTAGGTCTAAAATGGGTGGGCCTTATGCACCTTACCACCTAAGATCGTCTGGTCTGGGATGGTATTTCTGAAAGCTCGCTACACGGAAAACATCGAAAGTCATGGACAATTCCTTAATGGCCTTTAGAATCTGAATGAGTAAGTACACTTCATTGTGGACAGAAAATTTGTAATCAAGGGTTCTCTAGAAAGCCATGAATTCCAAAGAACAATTCAATTATGTTTTCGCGAACTATTCCACTCTAACTCAAAGAGCAATAAACTTTGAAACTGAACACAGTCAAAAAAATTGTTTGATTCTTTATTATAATTTGTTAAAAACTCTCTTGCTTGGGGACAAGCAAGGCACAAGTGTGGAGTGTTTGACAATGCCTAGTGATATCAAGTATTTTAGGCGTTGTTGAGCCCTGTTCTTGATACAATTATATCAAATATGTCTGGGTATTCTCACTTTTCGTGCCAGGACTTGTTTGGAGAAAAAGAATGGAAACAGGGACTAAAAGCATGCAAAAGAAAGAAGTGGGGAAAGAATGAAAAATCAAGGGAACTCGTACGCGCGCCGCGGATATCTCATCTGCGCGACGCGGGCTTGAGGCGGTGGAACACATTCAAATGCCGAAGAAACGGGAAAGGATCAGTACGCGCGCCGCGGATTTCACTTCTGCGCGGCGCGGCTGCGGGAAATTTGCAAGTATAAATAGATGCATTTTCAGCCGAAAACCCGGGCAAAGACCGAGTGTAAAATCGACCTTGAAGCTCTTTGACTCCAGGATTTCGTTTCAACAAGCTTTCAATTAGTATTTTATGTTCTTTGAATTTAATTTCCTTTTAGTAGCGAGTAGTATTTGTAGCTAAAGTCTTTGGGAGTGACAACCACTGACTTTGAGCACTTAGGTTTCTGATTTAGCAACATTTGGTTACTGTTTGAATGTTTGGAATTCAGTTTTGGTGAATGAAATCATTTGGTTACATTTAATGTTGGTATTTCGATGTTTTGGATGTTTATGTTTGGTTTTGGTTATTGAATTGTGTTTGGACCTTGTTGGGACTGTTTTCTTTGCTGAAATCAGTAGCTAATTAGGTTATTTTGTAAGCATTAAACCTTGGCTAATTACTGTTTAGTAGAACTTTAGTTAGTGGCTAGTTTATGCTTTGCTTGGTTTTGCTAGTTTGGATGCCTTTGATTGCTTCTGATTCAGAGATGTACTTCTGATTTCAGAAAGTGACTAGGTCATTTGAGCATAGCTTAGCTTGGCTTGAGTGTGTTCAATCATTGTTTTCAATTGCTAGTGATTAGGAAGATAGAAACCAGATCCTCCGACTGTAGCTGTGACACTATTAGTTGGTAATCTCTCATCTAGTCTAACCACGAAGCTCCTGTGGATCGACCCTGACTGCCACTATACTAGTGAGTGTTAGGTTTTCTCTTATTTTTGACCGCACGACGACCTCTGTGTATGTAATTGTGTCACCACCTTGGTCAACATATCTGCAGGATTGTCTTTTGTATTGATCTTTGATAACTTCAGTTCTCCTCTTTCGATTGCTTCTCTAAGCCAATGATAACGAATATCGATATGCTTAGTGCGAGAATGGTGCATCGAATTCTTGCTTAGGTCCATAGCACTCTGACTGTCGCAATGAATGATGTATTCTGCTTGGGGAAACCCCATTTCTTGAAGAAACCGTTTTAACCATATAAGCTCCTTCCCAGCTTCAACGGTAGCAATGTACTCGGCTTCTGTTGTTGACAGTGCTACACACTTTTGTAACTTGGATTGCCATGAGATAGCTCCCCCTGCCAAAGTGAAAACATAACTTGATGTAGATTTCCTATTATCAAGATCTCCTGCCATATCGGCATCTGTATAACCTTTCATGATTGGCTTTGCTCCCCCGTAACATAAACATAGTTTTGAACTACCCTTAGGTATCGCAGTATCCACTTGACAGCTTCCCAATGTTGCTTTCCTGGATTTGCTAGATATCTACTCACGACACCAACAGCATGAGCAATATCTGGCCTTGTACACACCATCGCATACATAAGACTTCCTACGGCTGAGGAATAAGGGACTTTCTTCATTTCATCTTTTTCTTTACTGGAAGAAGGACAATTTTTCTTACTTAACTTGAAGTGATTTGCCAACGGAGTGCCAACGAGCTTGGCGTTTTCCATGTTGAACCTTTTGATCACACGTTCAACATACTCCTCCTGTGACAAGAACAATTTTCTTGATTCTCTGTCACAGATAATTTTCATGCCCAATATTTGTTGAGCTGGGCCTAGGTCTTTCATATCAAAGAACTTAGACAAATCCTTCTTCAAGTTGTTGATCATGGTTGCATCTTGACCGACTATTAGCATATCATCCACATAGAGCAAAAGGATGACAAATTTCCCATCTGGAAACTTCTTCAAGTACACGCAGTGGTCTGCAACAGTTCTTTTGTACTCGTGACTTGCCATGAACGAGTCAAACTTCTTGTACCACTGTCTTGGGGCTTGCTTAAGACCATAAAGGCTCTTCTTCAGCTTGCAGACGAGATGCTCATTCTTTGGGACTTTAAACCCATCGGGTTGCTCCATGTATATTTCTTCATCTAAATCACCATGGAGAAATGTTGTTTTTACATCCATCTGCTCCAGTTCAAGATCTAGACTGGCTACCAATCCGAGCACGACTCGAATCGACATCATCTTCACAACCGGCGAAAAAATCTCACCAAAGTCAATTCCCTCCTTTTGTTGGAATCCTTTGACAACGAGCCTTGCCTTGTACTTCACAATGTTTCCTTTGCCATCTTTCTTCAACTTGAAAAGCCACTTGTTTTTCAAGGCTTTCTTTCCTTTAGGAAGTTTCACCAACTCATATGTTTGATTCTTTTTCAAAGAATTCATTTCTTCTTCCATGGCCTTCTGCCAATTGGCTTTGTTAATATGAGATTGAGCTTCCTGAAAGCTCTCTGGCTCCCCCTCGCTGGTAAGAAGGATGTAGTTCGAAGTTGGGTATCTTGAGGAAGGAACACGAACTCGATCAGATCGTCGAACTTGAGTTTCTTCATTAGAAACATCTGGCAATGACTCTGAATTATCAAGAGGTGGAAGCTCCCCCTACTCAACACCTCCTTGATCTGCATCATCAACTTCATTATTCTGTTCATCGGTCGGAACATCATATTTTGTTTCAGATATCATTTCTAGAACTTTGAAGCTTTGTTGCTCGTTAATAGATGCATTGAAATCATAATACTGGTCTTCATAGAAAACAACATCTCTGCTTCGAATAACCTTCTTCAGTTCTGGGTCCCATAGCCTGTACCCGAACTCTTCATCTCCATATCCAATAAAGATGCATGGAGTGGATTTGAGGTCCAACTTCTTCCGCAATTGACTTGACACATGTGCATACTCCTTGCACCCAAATACTCTCAAGTGAGAATACTCTTTACCCGTCCATATCTTTTCTGGAACTTCAAAATTCAATGGAACTGAAGGTGACCTATTTATAAGGTAACAAGCTGTCAATACAGCTTCACCCCAGAATGGCTTTGGTAGTTTAGCCGCACTGATCATACATCGGACCTTCTCAACAATGCTACGATTCATTCGTTCTGCTACGCCGTTATGTTGTGGGGTACGTGGGACAGTCTTTTCATGTCTGATACCATATTTTGTGCAATATGTGGAGAACTCACGAGAATAGTACTCACCTCCATTATCTGATCTGAGACATTTCAACTGCTTGCCAATTTGTCTTTCCACCATTACATGAAAAGCTTTAAAACGATCAAATACTTGATCCTTCGACCTGAGACAATAAACCCATACTTTTCGTGATGCATCGTCGATGAATGTCATAAAATACTTGTTTCCACCAAGGGATTCTACTTCAATGGGTCCACATACGTCGGAGTGGACAAGGCTCAACAACTCAGAGCGCTTATTTCTTGTGGAGCTAAAGGAAACTCTGTGTTGTTTCCCAAATAAGCAGTATTCACAAGGATCCAGGGCAACATCTTTTTCCATGGAAATTGACTTCTTCTTTTCAAGAGTTGTTAACCCTTTCACAGTCATGTGGCCTAGTCTTCTATGCCACAGATTTGGTGATGTCTCTTCTTCTACTGCATTGAGACTTGGTTGAATCAACTTTGCATATGACTTATAAATAGTACCACAAAGCTTTCCCCTTGCAATGACCATAATGCCTTTTAACAACTTCCAGTTGCCATTTCCGAAGTGGTTGTCATAGCCCTGAAGGTCAAGAGCTCCAATTGAGATAAGATTCATTCTTAGCTCCGGAACATGTCGAACATCTTTTAACACCAATGTAAACCCTACATTGGTCTTTATATGTACATCACCGATACCAACAATGTTAGAGGAACTGGTGTTTCCCATCCTCACGGTACCATGGTTTACAGATTTATATGTTGAAAATAAATCCCGGTCCGGAGTGGAATGATATGATGCAGCGGTATCAATCACCCACTCGTCATCACGAGCGCCTACGTGTAGGCATGCATCCTCCTCGCATGCAACAAGGGCAATGTCTTGTGAAATGTTGACCATGGTCTCACCATCCTCCTTGCTTGAACTAGTACTCGTTTCAGCCTGTTCTCGTTGAAACTTTCGACAATCGCTCTTTTTGTGGCCATAATGATTGCAGTAGTTGCAGTGGCCTTCAAACCATGTACTTGAAGACTTTCCCCTTTCTTTTGATCTTCCTCTAACTTGAGATCTTCCTCTACTTTGACCACATCTGCCTCTACCTCGACCTCTTCCTCTGCCACCAGTTCTACCTCCGCCTCTTTCTTTGTTTTCTGTTACGAGGGCAAATGACTGGTCTGTACCAGCTTCTTTTCTTCTGGCTTCCTCGTTCATGAGAGCGTCAGTGACCATCTCCATTGTCACTTTTCCAACGGGGGCAGAATTGCTGAGAGTAACAACAAGTGTTTCCCAATGATCAGGTAGAGAACTTAGCAACAATATTGCTTGCTCCTCATCTTTGAGAACCCATTCAGCGGAACTGAGCTGATTTACGAGATCTTGGAACTGACTCGTATGCTCGGCTATGGATGTACCACTTCGTAACTTGTGGTTTACCAGGCGCCTCATTAGTAGGGTCTTGTTGCGTGCCGTCTTTTCTTGATACATACTCTCAAGCTTTTCCCAGAGTTTGTATGCGTCTGTTTCTTGAGAAACACGATGAAAAACACTGTGGTCAATCGATTGTCGAATTTGTGCCACAGTTTTCTTATTCATTCTCATCCAGACGTTGACTGTTGTCTTTTCAAGTTTTACGCCGTTGGTTTCTAAAGGTTCTGCTAGATCCTTTAGATTCAACAAATCTTCTATCCTCGGCTTCCACATATTATAATTTCTGGGCATAAGTCGGACCATTATATCCGAACTTGTAGATTCCATGAGAAAGACTTCGTATTTTGCGTTTTGTGAAATTTTGGGATGGAATTAGGCAAAACCGAGATCACGGTTATTTCCGAAAGGGTCGAAATAGGTGGGCTATATTTTTTCAGACTAAAATGAACTTCTGAAAAAATTATGGGCCAATTTGAAATGTTTAAGAAGTATAGGGGCCAATCTGGAAGGTTTTAAAACATAGGGACGTTTCTGAAACTTTTCAGAAGTATAAGGACCAAAATTGTAACTTTCAGAAAAAAACTGGGACCAAAACGGAGTTTTATAGAATTAGAGGGACCTGTTTGCAACATTCTGGAATTTCAGGGGGACAAAATGCAGTTTTTTGAAACTTGCTACAGTGTTGCTACAATGTCGCTACAGTATCGTCTTCTCCGATCGTCTTCTCAGGCGAGTTTTCCGACAAACTGGTTTTTCCGGCCACTATTCCGGCAAACCTTTGACCAGACTTTTGGAGGTCTTCCGGTGGTCGAAAAATTCCGAAAAAATAACTTCGGAATCGTGGGAACGAGTACTTTACAATGGTGTGCCCAGAAATCGATTTTGAGGAAAAAAACTTTTTCGACCAAAAAAAACGATCGGTACCGAAACGAGGCTCTGATACCACTTGTTGGGATTTGAAAACTCTTCTATTTAACACTAGAACAGAATTACAATAGGAGGAGCAATTCTCACACTCGACTATTACAAAAAACCAACCCTCTATCTAACACTTACACTCTAAGTGTTATGCTCACTAACTCTATGTGTTTGCGATGTTTGGGATGCCTAAGAACTGAAACTTAAGCCTCTATTTATAGCTAAACTAGCCACTAAATCTATAGTATATGAACATATTGAATTCTTAGAAGAGAATATCAAATTTGCCACCTTAAGCTTTGTCAACAATGGTGGCTTCAAGAATGGAGGGCTTCTAGATGGAGGCTGGAAATCAACAAACCATGTCCCCCTCCTTAATTCCACCTCCCTCGGCTTCTTGTCGTCTTGGTTTTCCATCGTTTGTCGGGCCCGTAACAAGTTCATCATTAGGTTATCCAATGTTGCATCGTTTGTCAGGCCCGTAATATATTCATTAGGTTGAGATTTGCAAAGCTTCATTCAGATCGATGGTTAATTTTGTCTCTTCTTTCTGATGCAGAAGTTAGGGTTGCTGATCTAAGCAGTCTAAACTAGGAATGGATCTAAACAAGGTATGGAAGTATCTCATTTCGGTTTTGTTAGCTTTAGTTTCGTTTTTGAAATTTTTTTTATTATTATTATTTTTATTGTGTTACTGCCAGAAATCATGAGATCTGTCCTTATTTCTTGAAGCAGAAATGAAGGTGATGGAAGAGAATGTCCTTGCTGACTTTAATCTGCAAATGAAGAACGGTGGTGGATTTAGTAGTTTCCTGATTAAAAGGTCATACAATTCAAATAAAAGGTCATACAATTCAATGAAATGCCCAAGGATTATGGAAAACTGCTCTCTCTTAAGTATCAACGGAGTTTACTGACATTGGATTCACGTCTTTTTTTACAAGTTAAACTTTAATGTTTCAACATTTTTGCATACAGGGTGTCTAATTTTGCAACATTGATGCGAGATCATAGGAACAGAACGATGAGTTGGGTTTAATGACAATAAAACCCCTTCTGCTGATGCGATATACACTTCTTCAAAAAAGGGCTTAATCGGTTGATTTATAATCTTGTACACTTTCATTTGAGTTTTGAATCACAGTTTTTTGATTTGACTGATTTAAAAATATTGATATTGATGTGTCACAGTCTCCAGAAAATAAAGAAAAAATATTTAGTTTATTCAAACAGTTTACTGATGGTATTCTACCGGACAAACTTTCAATAATCCTGATGGTGCCATCTTATTATCCTATTAATCAATCCGCGTGAATTTTTCGTTACATTGTGTACGTTTTTTTTTCCAGGTTGTGACACACGGGTCTGATGCCGGATTTGGGTCATCTTTTTCGGTTTTGGATTGCTTGCCGATATATCTCCACCGTTTTCTCCATCATTCTTCTTTCCCACCGACTGCATTTCCACCTCCCTGGATTTACCGTCATGGACTTCTTCACTGCCACTAAAGCATCATCCGTGAAGACTAGCTCACTTGCAGTAACTTCCCCATCTTCTTCACCGATCGACCCCTTTTCAACAGGTATAAATAAATTTGTTCTTATTCTCTGTTTCTATAAATCGTTGGTTTTTTTTGGGGGTTTTCGCGGATTTTCCATCGATTGCCACCGTGCCCGTCACAGTCGTTTTGTGTTATTAGATTAGGGTTTTTAGATTTTGAAGAATACTTCCGAGAAAGTAGAGAATGGCAGGACATATCGAACTTTGACTTCCTCTTTCTTAGTGTTGCAGGTATTGGAAACAGAGAAATGACGATTTCCTAATTTCATTTGCTTTGCACCTTCTTCATCGATGCTGCTTTAACAACGTTTCCGATGAGTAATTCAACTTTTTCACTTATCCTGTTTGGTCATTGCAAACCATTGTAATGATTAAATTAACTTTATTTTTCTGATTTACGAAGACAAACATATCCCTCAACCTTTGTTAGTAAGTTTTTGTTTGATTTTCGGTATGAAAAAGGTATTTGGTTTTTAGCTATAATTATGTATACCAGTTTTGTTTGTGTAAAATTTAATTATAATATCATGTCTTCTAGATGTAAGGTAAAAGTTTTTCAAAGGAAATGATTAACTTCACTTGATCGGAACCTCTCTTAATCCCAATCATTTCAATAATCATAAAAATGGGTTGATTTTCTTTAAAACGGGGCAACTTACTGATTTTAGTTAACCCTTTAAGCTTCGTCAACCTTCACTCTAGATTAATTTCTTATTTTCCGGTTCTTGACTATTAATCATCTCTATCAATTTTAATTTCAGAAGGAGATCGTGATGCAGTGGGAAATAATGAACAGAGCAATAAAGAAGATCATCGTACCTGTACCGCAGCAAGTTCGAAAAACGTTTTCAGTTATTTATTCTAATAATTTGTTTGTTTTCTCTGGTGAAATGTAATGAGCAATTACGGTTGATGCAGATACCAGTTTGAAGCTCTACAAATTTTAGCACTATCCATTTCGCATCAATGAAAAATGCCTTGATGTAAAGAAGGTTTTAGTCGGCACCTTTTTCTGTCAACCTAAAGTGGGTGTGTACAACCCATATGTTTAGACCGCTTTTTGTGACATGTCAAATGTTGTTCTCATCAGGTTACTCCTTTCCCTTCCTATTTATGCGTATTATAAACATAATGGCTGGTATGCTTATTTATGATATTCCAAGAAGTGTAATGTGTTTTGACAATTTAAAGTTGAAGGTATATGCCTACAACAGTTGCATAACATTGATTGATTAAATTTAAAGCAAGCTTGACTTGTAGTGCAGTACAGGGACATTCCTTGAAGTGTTTGATGGTGGAGCAGTTGATCATTCACAATATTTGGCATTCCTTGAAGCGTTTGATGTTGGTTTTATTTACCTTTTTCCTTTTCATGTTGTAGCAATTGTATACCAAGAAACTCAGCCGTTCATCCTTTTTGTTATTGACGGATATAATGTTTGCATATTTGCATATGGCTAAACGGGATCTGGGAAAACTTAGACAATGGTAACAAATTCATAACCTTTTTTTATGACATTGTTTTTGTTAAATTATGGCGATTATGAGTTTGCTTGCAGATTGGACCTGATGTTTTTACAGAAGAAACAATGGGTGTAAACTACAGGGCAATAAATGATTTGCTTGGCATCCGACAAGAAAGGAAGGACATGATTACATACACAGTTTCTGTCCAGCCGCTTGAAATTTACAATGAAATGATTAGAAATCTCCTATTGGCAGATGGAGTTAGCAAGAAATATCCTTTTTATTATTCTTAAATGGTTTTTTAAATATATATATATATATATATATATATATATATATATATATATATATATATATGTGTGTGTGTGTGTGTGTGTATATATATATATATATATATATATATATATATATATATATATATATATATATAAACTTTCACAATTTCACATATGATGTTGTTGACTTAACGGTTAACCGCATTAGATGTTCGACTAGGAGCAGCCGATGGAATAAGTGTACGAGATGCAGCTCTTGTACCAGTTTCAAAAACAGAAGATGTTACACATTTAATGAATCTTGGTCATAAAAATCGTCCTGTGGGGTCCACTCAAATGAACGTCTGTAGTAGTCGCTCTCACAGGTGCACTTTTGGTTTGAACAAATA
Source organism: Cichorium intybus (assembly GCA_023525715.1). NCBI lineage: Eukaryota > Viridiplantae > Streptophyta > Magnoliopsida > Asterales > Asteraceae > Cichorium > Cichorium intybus. Next base: position 72,702,867 of record CM042015.1, read on the forward strand.
CATTTTTAACAGAGTCGGTTTATTATATTTATATAGTCATACAATTATTATTGTTTCAGTTGCCTTCCGGTTCACGTTTGTGGAAAACACTTCACAACCGGTACAACTGTACGAGGTTGTATGCATCTAGTGGATGTAGCTGGACGTGAAAAAGCTGATAAACCAGAAGCTACAGGTGATAGATTAATGGAGGCAACTTTTATAAATAAATCACTTTCTGCTTTAGGAGATGTTATATCCTCTCTTGCACAAAAAATTTCTCATGTTCTTTATAGGAACAGTAAACTCACCCTCTTGCTTCAAGATGCTCTTGGTAAGTTGACTAACTTCTCATTTGGTATTAATTTTTTTTACTAATCTTGTGAGTTTTGTAATTTTACTAGGAGGCCAAGCCAAGACACTGATGTTTATTCATGTAAGGTTTCATCCGGATAGAGTTGGAGAAACAATTAGCACATTGAAGTTTGCTGAAAGGGTGTCTAGCGTTGAACTTGGGGCAGCTCAATCAAATAAAGATATTATATAACTCAAGGAGTTGAAAGAACATGTTGCTTTTCTTAAGGCAGCCTTTGAAAAGGCGGAAGGTGATCTCCCAAATGTGGAGGTATGCATAGAAAAATAATTTTTTTTATGAATAAATCATATCTCAAGATTGATTCTTTAAATTCGTGATGAATTTACAGTCTGGTGATGCGGGACATGATGATGATAATCAAGATGCAAGCAGTGAATGCTCAGAGCAAGTTGCAAAAGCAAATGGTAAAGCCAAGAAAGCTGCTCCTGCAGCAGCAGAGCAGCAAAGGGCGCAATCAGGTATGACATCATGGTTAATTTATTTGCATAGGGTAATAGCGACGTCTTTTAATCTTTCTACCAATATAGACGATATACTTTACTTTTTACCCATAATAGCAACGTACTTGTACAGTGCCAAGCTTGCAGCAGCAGCAGCACCGACGAAAAAAGCGGCGGCTGCGCCAGCAAAGACTGCTGCAAAGCCGGCTGCCAAAAAGAAGTAAGTTGCTATTTTTATGGTGGATATAGTTTCTATCAAGGAAGAAATTTATGGAATTTGTTCTTTTCAATCCGTCTAAATGTCAATGGAAAAGAGTGAGCTAAAGAATATGTATATAGTTAGTAAAAAGAGAGGTGGATTTTTGCATATGGAAATGGATTTTTTTGGGGGTGGGGTGGTGGTATTCTTTAGTATTTGTTGTTCATAAAGAAACTTAATGTGACTTTAAAGATACATGTTGGTCTTAGTAACTTTGATATTCAAGGAACTTTGTCTTTACAGATACACACAACAAACACCAGCAAAAACAATCCCGAACCTGTGCGGAGCATGGGCTCCCACTATTTATATCAAAAGACAAAAGGGAACTGCCAAGCGGACAAAAAAAACCCGTGCGGAGCACGGGTACCCGCTCGTTATGTCTCAAATTGGGTTTGTTTAGTTGTTTAGATTGAAAGTGGAGTGAGGTAAAAGTTATGAGGACATGATTCAAGTATAAAAATTACAAGCAAAAAATATACGTAAAGGAGATTCAATAAGTAACAAAAAAAAAAAAACAAATGATTTCCATGGTTTGTCATTTGCATTTGGTTTGGTTAAAACATATATATATATATATATATATATATATATATATATATATATATATATATATATATATATATATATATATATATATATATATATATATATATATATATATATATATATATATATATATATATATATATATATATATATATATATATATATATATATATATATATATATATATATATATATATATATATATATATTTTAAATGAAGGTAGGTATTGACAAATTTCGTCTAAAGAAACTACTCATATAATAGTTCCCAACTTCCCATTTTGTCTCCTGTATTAGGGTGTTTCTCATTTTTTCAGTAATTTGGGTAAATGTAAAAATTTGTATGATCTTGGTTAAAGGCGTAATTTGGACGAACTTCGATGAATGGGAACTTTGGGTGATCGTGGGTAAATGAGGAAATCTTGGGTTAAAGTTAAATGCAAGAAAATGACTCATACTTTTATCTACTTTTTACGGATAGTATATAAATAACTATAATTATACTATAGAATTTTGCATATTTCCATAAAATTATTTTGGAAAATTACTTTCACGAATTTGCCATAACTTTTGTATAATTATTGCAACTTCTGCGAAATAATGGTAACTCGGAAATAATAAAATATGCATGTCGCGTGTTCTTTGGAGGATGGCCTATTCTTAAACTCCAACCCAAAACCAAAAACATTAATTGCGGAAACAAAACTATTTTTCAAAATCAAAGTATTCGCCGCGCCTTGTTTCGTTGATCCAACTGCATTGCGCAAGTATAACAAAAACATAATTTTATTTTTAACTCCAAACAACTATTTAGTTATAGTTTTAAAGGAAAATAGTATAATACTATTATTATTAATGCACAACTAAAATAACTTTTTTCTGACACTTTGTGTTCATTTGAAGATGTCATGTTTTCAAAAGGAAACCAATCGACGAAAAAAAGTATTCACCGACAACCAAAAGAAACCTAATCGACAAATTTTTCGTAAAGAAAATATCCATCGTTGCACGTATTCTACACCCGCAGCATTGCGCGGATACCCAACTAGTATGTGTGTGTGTATCTCTCACACACACTCTCTCTCTCTCTCTTTATATATCCTGTTCTAATAAATAAGTAACTCAAAGCCACATGTGACCACCACATTCATTTAGCTACATGTCATTTTCTCACGATTTTGAATTTCTTAAAAAAATAAAATACTTTGTTCATCACTTCTCCTTATTGATCGGTTACAATTGGCCGTTAAAATTTTATCTCCCCTAATTATGCTTTTATTAATACGAAACTGTCAATTAAATGTTTAACCTCAAATTTCGACTTACGATTTCAGAAATTAAATTGCAATTGTGAATATATGTTAGGTATTTTTGTATTTTTCCAATGGTAAATCGAGATTTTTAAGCACTAATTGCAAGATATAGCAATGTACTTCAATTTATTTCTGTATTATACCATTCTAATTTTATATATTTCCATTACGTTTCTATATTCTCAATTTTATGTGTTTTTGTTTATTTTTAAGATAGTATGCTATTTATTTTAAGTTTGTACAATGCATGATGTTTATATGTTTTTATTTAATATTTTCTTTTAATCAACTCGTGTAATGCACGGGTCTCACAACTAGTATATATATATATATATATATATATATATATATATATATATATATATATATATATATATATATATATATATATATATATATATATATATATGGGATAGTGAATATGTGGCTGTTATATATCTAAGCTTAGGTGTAGAACCACTCAAACAACCAATTATTAACAAAAATAAAAGCCCAAACAACTTAATTTCTTCTAAATCGTCGTACGCAATTTGTTGTCCCATTCAATTCAACTTGTTTACGTGCTATTTTAGTGATGTTTCTTCTTACTGCCAACTTTTATATCATCGCCACATGCATGTGTAATACTTTTAATCACTATATTGTATGATTGATACCATACTTTTTCATCCTTTCATAATCAATCACATGGATTACGTATATTAAACAAAATAAAAATGCATGTTTTTCATCCTTTTATAATCAATCCTTATATATATATATATATATATATATATATATATATATATATATATATATATATATATATATATATATATATATATATATATATATATATATATATATATATATATATATATATATATATATATATATAGAGAGAGAGAGAGAGAGAGAGAGAGAGAAAGAGAGAGAGAGAGAGAGAGAGGATGGACCAAACGATGTTTTCCGCAACTTAAACCTAAATTATTACTCATTAAACCCCATGTGTTTTAAAATGGTTTTGAAAGAAAATGACATATTTGAACATGTTGAAATTGAAGTTTTCAGTAAAGGATGATTTTTGGAATGATGATGATAAACCATGGGTTAAAATGATGTTTTATGAAAAGCCTTAAGCGAGGGTGTTTCAGAAACCGTGGAAAAGAAATAGGTGTTTCAATGGTCGTGGTGATTGGAAATAGCATAGAGAATGTGACTAACACTCATGAGTACTTAATGGAGATTTAACTATTGGAACAACCCGCACTTAGAAATTACTTCATGGATAAAGTCACGAGTAATTCTAAGATGACAATATCTCTTATTCTTCAAACAGAGATACATGAGGTTTTTGCTCTGCAAGTCTGTTATGCATTGGACCATATAAAGTTGATGACTTGTCCAAGGAGGAGACTGTTGGAAATAGTGTTCAAGGTCATAACTATTGCTAATATTTCTAATAATAGCAAGCTCCTTTTAGGGTGCCCTTAAGATCCAGTTGAACAATTTAGTGATTTTAGAAAATTGGGAGAAATTAGTTTATTAATTTATTATCTTTTGATAAATTAATTAGAATCTAATTTGGAATTAATTAGATTAATATTGTGGAAGGACTGGATGTTAATTAATTAATAGTTTAATTAACTGTAACTGTCCAGGGGCAGAAATAGCGAAAGGAAGGTAGCTTTGTGCCTAAGCAGAACATTTCCTATAAATAGAGAACTAGGGATCAAACTGTAGCAATCCTTTTTCTTTCCTTAGTGTGTTGCCTCCTCCCTTCCTTTCCCTATCTAAAATATATGTTTATTATTATATGATTTAAAAGGATATTATTTCAAAGTTTATAACAATGACATTATTATTTTTGCTAACTATATTTATAAATACTTTAATCACGTAAATGGCATCTGCGCAACGTCGGGTATTCGCCTAGTATATATATATATATATATATATATATATATATATATATATATATATATATATATATATATATATATATATATATATATATATATATATAGTCGAGTTCATGAGAGAACCTAAAAAACCCTAGGAACCTAGGAATTTTTTTTTACTACACAATATTTTTCAAAAACATTTGGTATGCATCTAAGAGGTTTTACAAAAAAAATCAATATTTTCTATATTTATATGCATATGCATATAAAATTCACATGTATATGCATATATGCATATATAAACTTTTTTTAATTTACGTATATAGAACGTCTAAGATATTTAAAAAATTCAAAAAAATCATTTTTTTATATGCATATGCATATATTCATATAGAAACTTTTTTTTTTCAAAATGTATCCAAAATCTACGTCAATCTAAGTTTGGTTCTTTAAAGACAATATCATGGTTGGTTAACACATGATTTTATCGATGTTTTACGTTTGATGCTTTCATTTAAATAAATAAACAAATATTGGAAAGGGAAATCAAAAGAGGAGCTAATCATGATAATATTGGTGATTATGTTCTTTTCCTTTTCCCTTAGCGTTATACATTACTACATATAAATATTATTTATGATGGATACGTATTTGTTGAAATAAAAGAAATTCAACAAATATTAGTAACAATCTACGTTACAGAATGTTCTGCCTTCAATGACAAATAAATATAATCAAAACAAGTCTACCAATTTTGTAAATATTTCATTTAGCTTATGATTATCTTCTTTAATGATTAAAAAGAATCTCAAACGAACAATTTTTAATTCCTATTTATATATTAATACCATATGATTGTTAGTAAATAGATCATGATACATATCTACTGCCTTGATATTTTCGTAATCAATATAATTTTTCAAAATGAAGAACCATATGAAAAAAATACAAAGTTCTTTTTAAGAATAAGTTTTTTGTCATTAGGAATTTCAATATAGTTAAATCAAGTGTGAAAATAATAATTGCAATATGACGTTCTTTCGGAATGTCGATCATGGTGAGGAAACGTTGATACAATATACTTAAATAAGAATCGCCAAAATTATACTAGGGATGAGCAAAACCGAACCCGGAAACCGCGAAACCGACAAAACCGAAACCGAAAAACCGAAACCAAAACAGAAACCAGTGGTTTGGGTTTGAAAATTTTAAAACCGAACTGTCGGTTTCGGTTTCGGGTTTTGTTGATGAAACCGACCCAATATAACCGAACCGACCCAAAACAAAAAAAACCGACCCAAGAAACCGATCCGGAAATTAATAAATACATATTAATATATTATATTACTTTTTATAAATTATTGATATATTATATCATTTATCTTTTATTGATTTATTCATCGGGGTGAGTCATCCGTATTCTTTCCAATTTCTCAATGTCTGCGACTCGTCTCTTTCTCTCCTTCCTCATTCAACCCTAATCTAAATCGCATCCAATCGAAGACCAATCGAAGACCAACCGTATACGCCCTGTTTCTCGCCGAGTCTCACACCTCCACGACTCCATTGTATCCGATCGAAGCTGCCGCCAGTGCATCAGATCGAAGTCGCCGTGCATCCGATCGAAGACCAAGGCTCGAGCAGGTACGTCTGATTTCTGAAATTTCTTACTTGGTTTAGTTTAAGAGCAAGTACACAGGAGGTTAAATCGTTAAAGTGTTGTGTTATCACTTGGAATTTGTTACTTGATTTCTGAAAGTGTAAACACTAAACAGGAGGTTAGAATCTTACTTGGTTTCTGAAAGTGTTATCACTCTGGAATTTCTAAAAGTGTTATCACTCTGGAATTTCTTAGTTGTCAAAGTGTTTGTGTTATCATTTTCTCGGTATCACTTTCTCGACCAGCTAGAGCAAGCTTATTTCTGATTTCTGGAATTGCATCAGATCTTGAATTGTATCAGTTCTTGAATCAGTTCTTGACTTGTATGATTTGTATCAGTTTCTAATTTCTAATTTCAGTGAATTTATTACTTGATTTCTGATTTCAGTGAATTGTATCATTTTCTCCGATTTCAGATTTCTGGAATTGCATCTGATTTCTAGATTTCTAATTTCTAATTTCTGATTTCTAGATTATAATTCCTTATTGTAGATGGAAGGCTCTCAAAAAACAGTTGGTGAATCTGAAAGTGTAAGCAAACAGAAAGAAGCACAACCACCCGTTGTTGATGTTGACGAAGAAGTTGATGAAGAAGTCGGAGAAAATAAAGGTGTTGGTCGAAAGGGATCTTGGGTGTGGGAACATTTTGAAAAAGTGAAGGGCATGGACCAACTAAAATGTCCATATTGTTCAAAGTTGATGTGTGCAAATTCAAAAAGAAATGGTACAAGTGCACTGGGGAATCACTTAAAAATGTATTGTTCGAAGTCTCCTGTTTATGAAGGCAAAAATAAAAAGAAAGATATGAAAAACCAATCTGTATTGAGTTTTAAAAAATCGGGAGAATCGGGGGCTAGTTCTTTGGAAGCTCATTCATTCAGCCAAGAAAAGTGTAGAAGATCTGTAGCCCGTATGTGCATAAAAGACAATCAACCATTTAGTGTGGTTGACAATGAAGGATTTAGGGAATTAGTACAAGACTTGCAACCCATGTTTAAAATACCGTCAAGGTGGACCGTCGCAAGAGATTGTTTGAAGCTATACAAAGAAGAGGGGTCTAAACTGAAGGATACTTTAAAAGATCAAATTGTGTCTATTACCACAGACACTTGGACATCTGTACAAAATGTTAACTACATGTGTTTAACGGCTCATTGGGTTGATGATGACTGGGTGTTGAAGAAAAAAATTATAAATTTTTGTCCCATTGCAAATCACAAAGGTGTAACTATAGGAAAGTTGGTTTATGCTTGTTTACAAAAATGGGGAATTGAGAAAGTGTTTACCGTGACTGTGGATAATGCTTCATCTAATGATGGGGCAATCAGGTATCTAGCTACTATGTTTAAGGGGCCCCATGCCTTTTTGGATTGCAAATATTTGCATTTGAGGTGTTGTGCACACATCATTAATCTTGTGGTGCGAGATGGTTTGGAAGAACACTTTGATTCTGTCACAAAGATTCGAAATGCTGTGAAGTATGTGCGATCGTCGGGTGGTAGGGCTGCTCTTTTCAGAGATTGTGTTGATAAAGTGAAGATCAATTGTCATAAAAAACCATCCCTCGATGTCGACACACGTTGGAATTCTACGTTTTTGATGTTAGAGAGCGCGGAAAAGTATGAGGCTGCATTTGATAGGTATGTTAATAATAATATCTTATCAACTTATCAAGTGTTATTTATTTATTTAATATGCTTACTAACGCTTTAAATTGGTTTAATTTTCCACTATAGGCTTTTTGCAATTGATAATGGTTATAAAAATTTTTGCGGAACCGAGGTTGATGATGGTGAGGTGAGTACGAGAAAGAGAAGAAGAAACGAGAGAGTTGTTGGGGCGCCCGATGCCGATGATTGGGAGATGGCTAGGTATTTTACTTTTGACTTTTATTTAAATTTATTATTATTGGGATTGAATTTCGTTAAAACTTTTGTAGGTATTTTATCGACTATTTGAGGATATTTTTTAACGTCACAAAAAAGATTTCTGGGTCAAAGTATGTCACGGCCAACATGTTTTTTGGTGAACTTGTGACAATGCATGAAAGCATTTCACAAATGTGTTCAAGCACTAACGAGAAAAAGAAACGAATGGCGGTGTCGATGAAAGAAAAATACGACAAGTATTGGGACAACATTGATAATATGAACTTCTTGCTGCATGTTGCATTGGTTTTAGATCCCCGTAACAAGATGTGCTATCTAGAGTATTGTTTAGAGATGATTTATGGGAACACTAATCCTACTAAAACAAAAGAAATTTTGAAGCGTGTGAATGATACATTGGAGGAGTTGTATGAGCCCTTCAAGAGCAATATAGAGAAAGAAAGATATCAAAAGAGAAATGATACATCAAAGACGGCTTCCACACATATCCCTAGTTATTTTGAGAATGGAGTTAATTTGGAAGTTGATTTTGCAAGGTTTATGGAACAACGTGGGCAAGGGCTTAATAAAACGGAGTTGGAGATTTATTTATCGGATGGATTGGAAATGAGGGTGGAGGATTTTCAGGTTTTAAGTTGGTGGAAACTGAATTCATTAAAGTTTCCTGTACTTTCGCAAGTGGCGAGACGTGTGTTAGGAATGCCAATCTCTACCGTTGCTTCAGAGTCGGCATTAGTACTGGCGGAAGGGTTATTGATCAATTTAGGAGCAACCTTACAACCGTGACTGCGGAAGCCTTGATTTGCACCCAAGATTGGGTGCGGTCCACCCCGACTGATATTCAATTTCAAGATGTAACGCCTATTTCTATAGCAGAATTACAAGAGAAGTTGGAGAAATTAGAAATCGGTGAGTATCTTTTTATTGTATTTTTATTTTTACATAATTATAGCTCATACCAATCCTTTTTGTTTGTAGAGGAATTGGGAGATGGTGAAGACCGTGAAAGTTTCGACATCGATGACTATGAGGATTTGGTAATTTAGTCTTTTATTGGGTTGTTAAAGTTTGTTGTCGTTTATTTGGTTGTATTGTCGTTAAACTTGGGTTGTTAAAGTTTGTTGTCGTTTATTTGGTTGTATTGTCGTTAAACTTGGTTGTAAACTAGGTGGTTTAAACTTTAAACTTGGTTGTTTTCAAACTTTTAGCAATGTACTTTTGAATTGTGAGTTGGTTTGATGTTAAAATTGGTGTATTTGATTTGTATGTATTTTTTAAGAGTTGCTGGAAAACGGGTTCAAAACCGACCCACGGGTTTAAACCCAAAACCCACGAAACCATGGGTTCAAACCGAAACCGACCCAAAACCGAATGGAAAAACCGAAACCGAAACCGACTAGAAACCGAAACCGACGGTTTGTAAAAACCAGAAACCGAATTGAACGGTTTGGTTTCGGTTTTGGGTCTAAAACCGACCCAAACCGACCCATGCTCATCCCTAAATTATACATCAATATTGGAAAGATTTTATATTAATTTTTTAAATTTTTATAAAAAAATATTATTTTATACTTTATGACACTTACTAATTTATCTTCAAAACATTATATTTGTCAATGTTGATTTACTATACAATTTGATTCATGCGCAATGCGCGTGTATACACCTAGTAACTCTTATAATATATGTCATTTAAATCATTGTGGTTCAAGATAAACTAAACACTTGCACCATATTCATTTTTGAAACCTCCTCAACACTTCAACTTTCAACTAATTAAAATCTACCACTCAAGAGTTTAGCTAACTTATATCTTAATTAATCACTACATCTCAAGACTTTTATAACTTATGATATTGAATTGGTACTTAAGACAACTATTGCTTAGTAGATATATAAATAGTTGGCATAGGTAGATGATGTTGTTAGAGTTTAGAGAATCGCATGGAGGAGATTATGACTTGATAACACATAAAACTTTACATTGGGAGGGGTGTGTGTATTTGTATGGAACGAAAAAGAAGTACACGACTTTAGAAGATGCCATTTTGTATAAGCTAACTTATTTTATAATAGGTTTTTGTTATTGTTTGGTGGTGTTCTTAAGAGCTACATTGGAGATTCCGAGTTCAATGAATATATTTATGAAAAAAGACATATATATGAAATATGAAGATGTTAAATGTAAGTAAATATAACCTTCATCATTTTTTATTTCCTATATGTATTGTTTCTTGATAAATACGAAATAAAAGTTGAATGTATTTTTTTTATTTGTTACAAAGATAAAAAATAATTTACATTATACTATATTAAGTTGATTTTTTTATATATAAAACTTATTTTTTATTCCATTTCCAATGCTAATACTTTAATTTTTAACACAATATACTTTTTTATTAGTTTAAATATATCGTTGTATGTAAAACATCATCATTTTAATATCACAACATTTGAATAATTGATATATTATACTTAATTCGTTAATTTAAATATAACGTTACAAAAAAACATAAATCAAATTTTCAATTAAACATAAAAGAAAATCCAAAAACTATTTTTTAAATCGCTAAACCTTTTAAATGTAAAACCTAAATTGCAATGTCAAATTAATTAAAATATTATCCGAAATCTATTTTTTATAATCATGCAAAGTTTTAAAAAAATGTATTTTTAAATATAACTAACAATAATAATAGTTAAATTGAACATTTAATTAAAATTACATTGTTTCCTTTTAAACAAAAAACAATGTCTGATATTGAAATAATCATGATCAAAATTAAAAAATTGGACAAATAAGTTATTTTCAAATTATACTTTGAACGTTCCTGTTTATTTATACTAAAACAAAAAGTAGATTTTTTTTTTCTAATAATAAGTGTAATATAAATATACTCATATATTATTTATTAAATATCTGTCAATTAAATGCTTTTTATTGAAAAAAATTGAAATATTACATCTGTTAATTTGATTAAAGTATTATTTTAATAATACAAAATTTCAACTCCTAAGTAAAATTTTTTATAAATTCGAAGTGTACCTCACGAAATTATTAGATGATATTATTACACTTACGAGTCTCACAGAATATAATCAACAACAATATGTTTATCATAGACTACATATATGTTATTATTACCATCTTTTATTTTTATTTTTGTGATAACCATTTAAATGTATTTCTTATATTTTTAATGGTAACCCGTCTATAGTAATTAACTTAGAAAACTTGATTATTTTTTTTGTTCGAATTTCGGATGATAAATTATTATTTATACATATGACATGATCTATTTATATTTGCTTTTGCATATTTTTTTCTTCAGATTTCAAGTGTTTATGGTCATATTTGATCTGTCAATATATTTTGTCATTATAAGTTTACTCCTGCGCAACGCACGGATATACGCCTAGTTACCTATAGGGTATCATCGTGATCTTTCCTTCTTTACAGGTACAATCAATTGAATGAAAATTTACATATCTGAAGAAATCCAGAGGATAATTTACGTATTTGTTCACGGTTACATAGCTTTTGCGTAAAATCAATACTTATTGTCGAAATCTGTTTTACGTATACAGGATTGGGTTCCAATAAAGATCAATTTTACATTACCAGTTGAATCAAAGCAATCAAAGTTCTGATTTCTTCATATATTATGGATTCGAATTTCTATTTTAGCGATGATGGTGAAGGATCAGCCAATAAATCAATGGAGATTTTCGAAATTTTAGAAGATGGTGGAGGTAATGTCATTTTCAAATGTTTTTTTCATTGAATTAGTTATCAATTAAGTGTGTTATTATCAGAATTGATCATATAAATTTTAGATGACCTTATAGAGCCCATAATATCATACAGGTAGTTTTTCGTATCTGCTGCCTATATGGTTTAACCTTCAAATAATTAAACCATGTACCCCTCGTTAATTCCACCTCCCTTGGCTTCTTGTCGTCTTGGTTTTCCATCGTTTGTGGGGCCCGTAACAAGTTCATCATTAGGTTATCCAATGTCGCATCGTTTGTCGGGCCCGTAATATATTTATTAGGTTGAGATTTGCAAAGCTTCATTCAATGGTTAATTTTGTCTCTTCTTTCTGATGCAGAAGTTAGGGTTGCCGATTTAAGCAGTCTAAACTAGGAATGGATCTAAACAGGGGATGGAAGTATCTCATTTCGGTTTTGTTAGCTTTAGTTTCGTTTTTGAAAAATTCTATTTATTATTATTATTTTTGGAAGTATCTCTATTTTGCATCAATTTTGTGTTTCTGAAATGGAAGTGTTTCTGAACATTGATTTTGTAGTTTGTATCTTCACTCGCGCACATAAATAGCGCACAAACCCACAAAGCAATTCACATAAAGATCATTAATCCCTTTCCCTTTGCATTTGCATCATCTTTCATGCGGTTTTTTAACTTTCCAACATGTTTAAATGAATTTTCTGCATATAATTGCATTAAATTCTTGGTACAATCTGCGTACTGATTTCATTTTCTTTTTGTCTCTTTGTCATGAATTCGTACTCATGTCTACTCACTACTCTTTTAATAGATACTGTCACTACTCCCACCTTATGAAGGGAAAACTGTTCTGGAATTGGTCGTTTTACAGGTGAATTAGCCAAAAAAGCTGGAAAGGTCATAACCCTTGATTTTTTTGAAAGTGTGGTAAAAAGGTATGCATCCCTATACACTATCGTTTAGTTAGAGAGAAGGATTCTTCCTTCGATTCAATGGCTAATAAGATATGGGCTTCAGTATGTGCATATGATTTCTCATAGTATCAGAGGGGGTATATTTTTCTTTGATCTTATCACGATGGTGTTCGGGGAATTGTGTATCGCCTGGTGAAATGAATAGTAGTCACCAGGTGCTTGACAAAATGTCACATAGAAACCTAACTATCATTAACATCTAACTACATACCTTGTCCACTTGATGCGAGGATAAATGATGGTGAATTGCCATTATCACTTTATGTTCATTCAAGAAGTATAACGTGAATCAGTTTGTTGTCTGAAGATGTAATTTTTTATTTAACTTTAGTTGTGGGGGTGAAGAACATGCATGCTTGCCATTTCACTCTGTCTAAACTTTTATAAGTTAACATCTATAAAAGTTCATCGCTTATGCATCATTGAAGTTACATTAACATTTTAGTTGAACCTGATGAACACAAAAAAACATGCTTCACTTAGATTTTCAACGGTCCACAAAAACACCAAACAATTAAAAAATATGTTTGCCATGATGATGGAATTCCCCTAAACAGATATTTTGTTTATCTATAGTTTTAAGAGTAAAAGATCGTTGTTCTTACTACAAAAAAATTGAATATCTGTTTATGATTTGATAGTTTTTACAACATGTACAGATCTGAAAATTTTAAGGGTAATGGATTCTACTGTTTGTGATTTATCTATGCAGGATTTTTTTTGTTTATTTGAAGTTTTAAAAAGTAAAAGATTGCAAAAACTTACTGCCATAGATCTAATTATCTGATTAAGTTTTTGCTAAACTTTGCCGTTTTTTGTTTTCATGTTTGTGATTTACCGTTAATGGAAGGTTTTATTTTTTAGTCTAACTTAATTATGTAAAATAGTTCGTATGTAACTTTTATGAAGACGAAAAATCATTACTGTGGTCATATTATAATTATTTGGATTTAGTTAAAAGCATTGGAATTTACGTTTACTATTATTATGATATTTAGTCTAAATTATTGTTGAATATCTAAATTATATATTTTTAATAATTATTGCTGCTTTTAGTTGTTATTGTGCCAACTTTTTTTTTGGAACCCGCAAATTCATTAGAAAAACAACAAAGGGCAAGTACATAAAAGGGTTAAATATATAAAGGGCAATCAACCCAATCAGACCAATTAATTGAACAATTCGCCCCTCCAACCTTAATCCAATTGAAAACCGTAGATTTCAGGTAATCCGCCAATTTCGTCGATGAGACATACGCCGCGTTGAACAACCTGTCACATCTTGATTTCCATAAGCACCACGTTGTTCCATAGATAATGCTAGTCATTCTTCTCCTCCGTTTTTTGCAATTGCCCCATTTTGATGCAAAATCGATTATCTCTTCCACCCTTTCAAATGGATCAATCTCTAAATTACACCAACAGAAGATTCTTTGCCAAACAGATCTCGCAAAGGGGCAACCCAATAATACATGGTTTGTTTCGTCTTCGCCATTTATATATACACTGTCCGCATAACGTTGAATCCACTGGAACATTCCTCTTGACTAGTTCCTGCTTTGTTGGCAATCTTCCAAGACTAGCTCTCCAAATGCAGCACAACTGGTTATGATTATCTAAAAATTATGTCGATTAATATGACATTAAATAACAAATTATGGAACAATTAACAAGTTAAAGAACTTCGAAATCGGTTCTCATAGTTAAATTAAATATTTAAGTTTCTCATGGGAATATAAATGGTCGAAGGCATATATGTTGATTCAAATGAAAACATTAAATAATATATTTAGTATTGTTAGGAAAGTCCGTAAAAAATTCATATTTAACAGTATGAGATCCAATTATGTAAATCTTGTGTAATAAAAGATAAGTTTTTAAATAAAATTATGTTTTTCAAAAAAATACTTGCCAAAAGGCACTGGTGTTGGTACCGCAAAAAAAATCACAATTAAAAAAGTTAACATACAACTGAATAATTATTCCATATGGTTTTTAAAATTTCTATGAAAAGATCATATATTACTCTATTAATCAAATTGCGTAATTCTTCGTCATATGGTGTACGTTTTTTTTTCCGCTTTGTCACGTTCGAATCTTTTCATCTTTTTCCCTTCGTCCCCACCGCTTCATAAGTTACCGACCACTAAACCCCGATGCGAACAATCAGTCGACCGCTGCTCTCCATCCTTTGCCATCTCACCGGCTGATTCCAGACGCCGGACCCAAGAAGCGATTTTAGGTTTTCGGTTTTTGGGTTCTACAGAGGTTTGGTTTTGTTCGATGGGAATGATGGCTGAAGAAATCGCCAAACTGGTCGGAGTTCTCTTCGACGAGAAGGCATTATTCGGTCTGAAAAATTAGGGCTCCAGAGAGAATTCGTACCACTTCACTTTAATCCTCACTTTCTCTCTTTAGAACTCGATCCAGAAGAGAAACCTGTCTTTGACAACGATTTTTCTAACATTTACCCTCCATCTTCCGCTTCACGGCGATAGGGTTTTTCTTCCGTCTTCTCAATCGCTGATTGCTACCTGAAAGCGTAAACGAGATGAAAGCAATCAGTCCGCCCGAAGAGGTCAGTGCTTTAATCTCCAGGAATAGTCTCTGCTCAATCGAGGTCAAACGCGTTTGATTTTAATGTCGTAGAATGCTAAGATTGCCATGTTTTTCTGTTGCTATAGGTTAATGTATGTCAAACATGTGGCGATGTAGGATTCACCAATGCCTTTGTTTACTGTGTCAAGTGTTTGGAGTTTGTCATTTACAGGTACGAATTGCTGTTCTTTTCTTTTTTACTTTTCATTCTAACTGCACTTATTACAAACCTACTTAGATTATTCCTTCTGTCTTCACCAAGAACGTATGGGAATTATTTATTGTAGCTTGAATTCCCCATCGTTGATGTCAAATGACACATTACGGTGAGAGTATATTCATGCCTAAGTGCTAACCAATTGTGTATACATCCGATTTTGGCACCTCAAATGATTTACGCAAAGTAAATTATCTCCTGCTTGTATATATATTGTGGTCTCATCTCATCCATTTCTCTCCGCAAGGATTCTTTTGAAGAGATAAAATCAAATATTCCATGTATTGTTAAAATATCTTAGTACATATGTATATGTATTCATATCAAGGTACTTGGAGCTTTTTAAAAAAGTTCTCAATATAAGCTATATTGTGAAACTAAAACCCAAACATGTTGCAGATTTTGTTCATTGCGTTGTTTTCACGATAGATTAAGTGTTAAATGCAAGAAGTAGCAACATACTTTCATTTATTTGTTTATTATAACATCCTACTTCAGTTTATTCCTGTTACAACATTGTACTATGAAAATCGCCCAATCATAGCAATGGCTTCAAAATACAAAGCAAATTTTCAGCTAAACAATTCGGTAGATTTTCAAACTACAATGTCAAAAAGATTAAAAGTACATGGCTTCCAACATTGTTTTTTTCTATTTTTGTTCTTCAGATACTGCTTAAATGTAATACCAAAGTCATTCACCGAGCACGTCATTTGGTATTGTGAAAGTTGCAAACCAACGGTCCAAAAAAAGGTTAAAAAACTCAATGACATTAGTTCACAACAGATGCAGGTACATATCCATTCATCTTTTATAGCCTCTAATACCCTTTTATCAAGCAACATATTTTACTAATAAAAACATATCGGCCTCATACCTGGTAAATGCTAGAAATAGCAATGTACTTTGCATTTTTTTGGCTAACCAACAATCGCTTTCAATAAATCTTGCTCATTCACTAACAGAACTTGATGAAATAACGTCTTTGTACCCAAACCCTAAAACACCTTGTAGAAACCTATTTCTCATTCTTACCTAATTTTATCCGATAAGTTAGTCTCCCGTTCATTATAATTATATACAATAAAATATATAAAGAAATGAAACTTAATGATAGAAAGAATTTTTTTTTAATTTTTCAAGGCATGAATTATTCCAAATTACTATGAACAGATACTTTTAAAGGATTGGATAATATTTGCTATAATAAAATAGATTTTCAAAGTATAATGTTGTAATAAGAAAGATGGAAGTAAGATGCTGCAATAAGCAAATCAATGAAAATAAGCTGCTATTTCTTGTGTTTAACATTTTTATAAAAATTTCACGGACTAATCATTTGAGATAGAAAAAACAAAAATTCAAAACATATGATTTGATAAAAGTATCTAAGTGCTAAAACAGCTAAAAACTGCAAATTAAATGATAAACAATTAATTAGTGTTCAAGAATCATAATTTCGTAAAATAATTACAAAAGAACAAGGAAAAATTTGAAAGTATGATGCTATATTTGCTAGATTTTGAAAGTACAATGTTGTAGTAAAAAGAAATTAAAGTAGGATGCTAAATCAAGGTTTCACATTTATATGAAACCTTAACTCATTTGCATTCAACTAAACTTGGATTTATTATCCTGTTAACAGCAAAAATATCTTTGGTGTTGTCCAGCCATGTAGTCGTTTGAGGTTATGCATCGATAATTGAAGAGGTAAAGTTCGCCTATGTCCTTATAAATTACATTATGTGATATTGATAACCAACTTTTCATAGGGAAAGCAACTGATAAAGAAGATAAGAAACAGGAATCCGGCCATGCTTCTTGCGTATTAAGCTTCTTTGTGAAAATTTGTCCCTCAAAGCACTGTTGCACCGGAACTAATGTATTAAATGAACAATCAACAAGGAACACAAACCAATTAAGACCAAGGTTCTAAAAGACGTGAGGCGTGACGTGGCGGAATGATCAAGCCTCAAGCCTTTGCGAGCCATGGCGAGGCTGCGGCGTTTTAAGGCGTGACTTAATGCGGAAATTTTGTCTATAATTTTTAATTTTGTATAGAAATATATATGTATAATTACATATATGCATATATATGACTTAATGCGGCGATTTTCATGGCGTGGCGTCGAGCACGCGCCTCAGAGCCTTTGCGTGCCTTGGCGAAGCAATTGCGCGCCTTTTAGAACACTGATTAAGACATTCGCAATCTTCCATCTATTAACTGTTTTGTCTATTGAATTTTATGGATACTAAAATAGCATTAATTTTACTAATATAAAGCATGTTTTTATCATTGGTAAATAATTAAAATATGTTGCTATTATGGCTACCGAAATAAAGTGACCAAAGAAATAAATTTGTCAGGTCTAACAACAAGAATAAGTAAAAGAAAGATGATATCATATTATGCAAGTAGAACATCTAGAAACTGAAAAGATAAGCGTGCTTAACGAACCTCATCATTTTTAATATGATTTTTTTAATATTCTACAAAATTTTAATGCAATTAGGCTTTCTTTTGATTAGTTACAACCTTACAAGACAGAATTGGGCCGAAATGAGTCATTTTGACCACATATCTATTATAAGTTTGAATATGATGTCAGGTAACTTCATTTTTCATTTTCAATATGTGTTTCATATCGTTGTAGGTTGTAGTTGGATTCAAAATTGATTGTGGCATTCATCTTGAAGTATTTTCTCATATGGGCAAACAAGCAAGACATTCACAACTATTAGAACCAATGACTACATTTATTTCATTGTTTATTTTCGTTCTTTGATATCTACGTTATTATTCATATACCTACATTTGAATTTTATTGTTTATTTTTGCTAACTTCATATTTCTTTTATTTTACAATTTCAACCGTGCAGTATACGGGTTTATAACCTAGTAAGATTATAAAAATCTATTTTTCTGCTAAAGAACATGTCGTCTGTGTTAACGTTACTTGGTAAATCCAGCTCTTATATTGATATCATAAATAAAAATTATGCAATATCATCAAGAATGCTGACTAACAATATATGCAAAAACAAATAACAATAGTAGAGTAAAAAATAATCCTAAAAAATGAAACAATTGGTCATCCTTCGGGAAAAACTATTTAACATACGCTTTAATTTATATTTAATTAGGGTGGGGGGAGTAGATCCCTCCCATCCCACTGAACCCACGCGCCACGTCAGCTTTTCTCTCTCCTCTCACTTCCATTTTCCCCATCTTTCACCAATCTTTCACCAATCTTTCACCCATGAAACCAGTACCCACTGAACCCACAATGCCACATCATATATTTGATATTTAAATGTTTTAATTAAATGAATAAATTAATTTTAACACTTAATTTAATATTAGAAATAATAATAAAATGCACAAAATTTAAAGAAAATTCAAATTACATTTAATTAAAAAACACACCGGTACAAGAAAAAAAAAGCCTAAATACGGAAATAAAAATCTTAAAAACGGAAATAAAAATCCTAAAGTTCCCACCCATACATTTCTGCAATTTCCTGTTTCTTCCCAAGAACCAATGCCAATTTTGATCCGGTCAAATGATCATGTGATTTAAGGAAGAATTTTAAATCTTTTTGTTCACGAGACCTTTTGAGCGCTTCTATCTCTTGCTCAAGGAGGGCCGATTTCCTCGTCAATTCTTCCTCCTGTTTCTCCAAAACAACCATTTTCTTTGCACGGAGGGTTTCCTTCTTCTGCGCTTCTGCCTCATTAATATTCGCCAGTGCGGATATCTTATCGACGATGGTCTGATAACCATCTGACATTGATGAAGATCCAGCCACATTTTTCCCTTTTCTTTGCCGGGAATGTGATGATGGTTGTGGGGAAGCTTCATCAAGATCGATTGGTTGAGGCGAAAAGTGTGCATCAGAAGGAGAGTTGGTGAATTGGTTGGAGCCGGATGTCTTACTTCGTTTGGCGGAATGATGTGGGGAATGCATCCCCATTTCTTTGACCGTTTCCCATTTGGCATGCTCTTTGAGTATTTCCCATGCCCCTGTATGTGAGAAACTGGACCGGTACAATTTCCGGTACTCTGAATGGGTGGCCTGTAAAACATCCACATCCCCCTCCCACTGGCACGCATGTTCATTTTATTGTTGTAAATACAATTGAACTTATTTACCTTATTTAGCATATCTTTGTACTTGGAGTTGATTTGATGCTTGGTCCGATCGGTACCTGGAATTTGCGCCTGGAAATGTTCCAAAACATTCTGCCAGAAAGAGTCAGACCGTTGGGTGTTTCCGCGTTCTTGGTCCTCAGAACAACTAATGTATGCCTTCGCCAAGGCGATCTCCTTCCTCTCCTCCCAATTTCTGCGTTTTACTCGGTGGGTGTAATTCCTTTTACGCGTAGAGGGTTGTGTCTCTGGGACAACCTCCTCTGCGTCCTCCTGGTCATCTGCATGCTGCTCCTCCACTTGCTCGTCCTCTTGCTCGTCCTCTTGCGCGTCCTCTTGCTCCTCCACTTGCTCGTCCTCTTGCTCCTCCTCGTTATCCGAGGGTGGAATGGTTTCATCACTGGACTCTACTTGGTTACGGAAATGAGAAGTGTCCGGGACGTAGCATTGTTGGAATTGGTTGGGGTATTGTGGAAACTGAGTTTGATATTGTTGGAATTGGTTAGGGTATTGTGAAAAGTTTTGTTGGAATTGGTTGGGGTATTGTGTGTAACTGTAAATGTGTGGGGATGGGGTTGGGGGAACTTCACGGCTCCTGCTTTGTGAGGAACTGCGACGTTTGGATTTACCACGATTTGAATCCATTTTATAAAAAAAGAGTTTTTTATAAAATAGAGGGCAAAGAGTTTTTGAGAGAAAATGAGAGTAAAGAAAGAAGGGTGAAGGTGTGATTTGTGAAGGAGTGGAGATGTGGTATTTATAGGGATGAGGGGAATGTAATTTTTGAGGGATTAAAAACTTTTTTTTTTTTATAAAAATAGATGGGATCATCGGGTTCACCATCATCCCTCACCCGCTACCATTGCCGAGCCCGCTCAACCCGCAGCAGGAGGGGCAGCGGTACCGGAGGTACCGGCGGTACCGCCCCATCCCATTCCGATCTATCTTCGAGCCCGAGCATTACTCCGTCCCCCCTTATAAATAGAGAATAGTAATTTATATTTGATTATTTGTGGTTAAATTTCAAAATTACACAACATAAATTTCCAAAAACATCTACGTGTATTCCGAAACAATTCCTAAAAAGTTGAGTTAGAATTCAATCAAAACATGATTATTCGAACGGTCCCATGTTACGGGTTAGAAAAATATTTTGACTAAAAGTAGACCATTTATCTAGAAACATAAATAAAATGTCAAAAATACCAAACTGTATGTCCATTTGACATTCAAAACCAAAAGAAGTTGTTATTAGTCGAAGTAATTCAAAGTTTATTGTCATATTATACGAAAAACACATTACGGTGGTAATATAAAAACAAAAAAAAATCAAATTAAAGTTTCGTGTTACACATACAATTTTAAATTCACAATACGTGATTATCACGGGTTTATAACCTAGTTTTATATTGAATAGCTTCAATATTCTTTACCGACACAAATATATATATATATATATATATATATATATATATATATATATATATATATATATATATATATATATATATATATATATATATATATATATATATATATATATATATATATAGGGAGAGGATCAACATAGAACCCTTTTTTATCCATAGAACCATAGAACCCCATTTTAAGCCATTGGATCAGTAAATCAATGGATATAATTATTCCTTCTAAATACAATTAATTTTAATCCAATAATAAAGTTGGAAGGGTAATTTCGGTAATCCATATTGTGTAACTACTATTAAATACCATTAATTATCCCTTTAATTTAGGAATTCATTAACAATCTTACAATTAACCATCGATGAATACGACCAGATCATTGACCGATTGCTTCATCCATAAGCTTCCAATCAAATCACAAACCTCTTGATTTTTCACTCTGCTTCTTGCCGGCTCAATTGAAGGTATTAATTTGCAAGGAATTAACGAATTCAGTTGTTATTAGAATGTGTATTGTTAGATTTCGATTTTGATTGAATGCATTATACAAAAAATACAGATATCATCGAATTGAAGGTGTGGAAATCAATTAACGTAATCGTTTTCTTCTTTCTTCATCATCGCTACCATCAGATCACCACCGGTTGTGCCTCTCCTCGAAGATCAACAATTAACCATCGAAGAATACGACCAGATCATTGACCGATTGCTTCATCCATAAGCTTCCAATCAAATCACAAACCTCCTGATTTTTCACTCTGCTTCTTGCCGGCTCAATTGAAGGTATTAATTTGCAAGGAATTAACGAATTCAGTTGTTATTAGAATGTGTATTGTTAGATTTCGATTTTGATTGAATGCATTATAGAAAAAATACAGATATCATCGAATTGAAGGTGTGGAAATCAATTAACGTAATCGTTTTCTTCTTTCTTCGTCATCGTTACCATCAGATCACCACCTGTTGTGGCTCTCCTCGAAGATCTCCACCGCCGCCATCTATCAGAACCTTTCAAGCATAATTGCCAACAGAAGATGACAAAGGAAGCTAGGTCGTCGGATTATCTTAACAGGTTTGGATCATGACCATTTTATCTTGAATGTTCATTACTGAACATTTATGAACAGTTCTTAAATATTGAATCTAGAGGATATCGTTTGGTTACAAATCATAATCTCATTGCCTTACTCTTTCGATCGGACGAATCCTCACTAGAAAACTCAATCATGATCTCATCGCCTTACTCTTTGGCTTCATATCGTTTATGCGTTATATGATTACTGAATGAGGATTTTTTTAAAATTAAGTTTCTGATTGATAGGATCGGACGAATCCTCACTAGAAAACTCAATCTAGAACTTTTTTTCATAAGAATAGTAGGATCTACAATCAGATATAATACAGTTTCAGGAAACTACAAATCAAATAAACAATGTTACATGGTCCAGGAGGTGTTTTGATGTGCGATATCAAGCAATTATTCTGATTTCTAACTTCAAGAATCAGAATTAACAATATTTGATTCTAGCTAGATATGAGAAAACAAGTATTTCCAAATATGTTCCTATTTATAGATATTATGTGTCTTAATTAATGAACATGTTTGTTTCTCCAACGAATGTTCAGTAATGAACATCCCATGTTCAGTAATGAACACTCATGACTATAAATTTAGTTGTTGCTGTAATACTTCTCGTAATTGTTGAATATATATGTTCACTATGAACACACGTTCATAAATGAACATACATTTGGCTCTGTTTCTAGTTCTATGTTTGGCGTTGTTTCTCCAACGAATGTTCAGTAATGAACATCCCATGTTTAGTAATGAACATTCATGACTATAAAGTTAGTTGTTGTTGTAATACTTCTCGTAATTGTTGAATATATGTTCATCTATGAACACATATTCATGAATGAACATACATTTGGATCTGTTTCTAATTCTATGTTTGCTGGAAAATGCAGCAAGCGAGAAGGAAGAGAAAAAGAATAAAAGATGAAACAGACAAAGAGAGCTCGTTACAGCTGGACAAGAAAAATGAAAATGCATTAGGCGAGAACGAGAGAGATAGAGAGATAGAGAGAACGAGATCGAGGTAG
Source organism: Cichorium intybus (assembly GCA_023525715.1). Taxonomy (NCBI): domain Eukaryota; kingdom Viridiplantae; phylum Streptophyta; class Magnoliopsida; order Asterales; family Asteraceae; genus Cichorium; species Cichorium intybus. The sequence continues at coordinate 72,726,430 of CM042015.1, forward strand.
TTGGTCGGAGAGAAAGAAAACGGTCGATTTTTATCCATGTTCAGTGATGAAAATTTGAGTTTTTGTTTAAATATTATTCAATGTTCATTTATGAACATGTATCTAAGTTTGTATATTTCGTCAATATTCATTTCTGAAATGTGTGTGTTCATATTTCATTAATGTTTGTGAATGTTCATTTATGAACATGTGTATGCATGTTTGTATATTTATCAATATTCTTTAATATTTATTTATGAACATGTGTGTATGTTTGTAAATTTTATCAATGTTCATTTCTGAACATGTTGTATGTTTCTATATGTTGTCAATGTTCCTCAATGTTCATTTCTGAACATGTTTATGTATTTCAACAATGTTATTAATGTTCATTTCTGAACAAATTTTGGGATTTTGAAAATAATGTTCATCAATGAACATACGTATATGTTCATCAATGAACATATAAGTATAATTTACCATCATACCCTTATCATCCTAATTTGATCTAACGGTCAAGAAGATGATTCTATTGTTCTATGCCTAATTTTGGTTCTATGTTGAACTCACCCCTATATATATATATATATATATATATATATATATATATATATATATATATATATATATATATATATATATGCATCATTGAACGCTTGTAGGGGAACATAAATAACATAAGCACTTGTGAAGATAATTGTTCATGTATGCAAATTGTTGAGATTATAACAAATATGATATGAGTTCGAAAATTTAACACAATTACATATGAAATCATAAAATGATTGCACCAATTACGAAAATATGAACCAACTACTCGCAAGCGAATTGTTATTTGCTAAATATGTTTCCATCGTAGTGGAAATAGCGAATTCAATAACCTCGATGATGTTTTATTTTCTAAGAGAATTCGATTTTGCCCCTGTTCTCCTTCCTACTCCATTTTGATGCTGCTGCCGGTTCTTGTTCTACTCGCTTATCTCCTTTGGACGTCTGCAATGTCTTTGGGTTCTTGGCTTTTCTGGTGCTGTGGTTTCTGGACAATTTTACCCCTGTCATTCTTTAGCTCTTCATGGTGTTGTTTTATACTCCCTCCGTCCCAAAATGATAGTCCACAGACAAAAAACACACAGATTAAGAAAACATTAAATGCATCTTACTTTTTCCCACAAATGACTGTTTTACCCTTTCTTTGCATTTAATGCCGGCACTAGATGTGTTGGCTATTACAATTACAGTTAGGGGTATTTTGGTAAAGATGTCATTTATATTTAGAAGTGGACTAACATTTTAGGACAAATTAAAAAGGAAACATGGACTATTATTTTGGGACAGAGGGATTATCGTTTTTCCTCTTTGGGCGTATTACATAAGTCCCTTTAGTTAGCTGTAGCCTCTAGTTGGTGTTTTTTATCATTGTACCTTCTATTTGTTCTCCTGTACTTTTTGTCGCTTTACAAGCTCCCCAGTTGCTTCTAATATATTGCCGTTGTTCCAAAAAAAACATATTTGGCTTTTTCAAAATTTCGTTCAACGAGTGGGTCAAGCGACGACGGTTGTGATAGATGGTGGATCTGGTTAAAAGATTAGCAAAATATCGATTTATTTTATTATTTTTCAATTAAGAAATGATTAATCAAAGCTATATAGATGATTAATCCGACAAATGACCATCGGTGATATCGAATAGAAACCACAAAATCAAATCCAAAATGAAAAGCAGACAGTGATGACATGGTAACACGTGGCAGGAGATAGGAAGGTGACTGGAGGATTGAACAGCAAATATATTTTGTGTTGATTTCTCTATTTACGCCCAATTATTGCGACCCTTAGTAACCAGAAAATAACAAAGACTCAAAACTGATTATTGCTACTTTAAATCGTAATAATCAATTTAAACAAAAATGGAAACACTCCTTTATCTGAAGTTCATGTGGATGCTAAAGATTATTTATTTATGCCATTCGGTTAGGGAGGATTTGTATAATTATGATCCCTCAAATGGGTTATTGTTCATTCCATGTTTAACGGATGAAAGCTTATTAAATTTTGGTTTGATGCTATGTTTAGATGCAGATTTAGTGCAAGAACTATGTTGGAAGGGGAAACCATATGTTGGTATTCGTTCGATTCGGAGAAATCAATGGACTTTACTCTTTTTACCAATATAGGCAATACACTTCAGTTTTTACATACAATTGCAATGTAATTTTATTTCCTTACCCATAATAGCAACGAACTTTCATTTTCTTACCAATAATAGCAACATACTGTTGGATTACGTGTCTAAGCCATGACTAATAATTAGTATTGACCTAATTAATACTAGCATAGTCCATTTGGGTTGCCCTAATAGCTGGAGGTTTGGTAGAAAGTCCAGGAGAGAGAAATATTGATTTATTATATGATTAATAAATCAATAGAAATTAAATAAATAGTTTATTAATATATTAAAGTGATAATATATTAATTAGAAACTATATTAATTAATTAGAAAATTAATTTGGAATTAATTGGATTTAATTTGGTAATTAATTTAATTAATTAAAGGTGCAGGGACTGAAATTTTAATTATTCAATAGTTGAGTAAGTGACAATTTTGGCAGGATAATAACCAGCGAAATTATATATATAATAATATATAATTTCGATTATAATAAGTTAGGATAAATAGATTTGAATTAAAGATAAAGGTTTATCTTGATTTGAATTCAAAAGGTTTATCTCTAAAGGCTTATCTGGTTATCTGCTGGAGGCTATAAATAGGGAGCCTCAGACCCATTGTTTTCTGTGCTAATTTTGACCTATTCCCTCTCTAAATTTCGTGGCTTACCTCCTTAGCTCTTGGGTGTGACTACATTTGAGGCAAGATCTTTTTGTTGTTTTGCTTCCAAGAAACACTAAAAGGTTAGTTTTTCTATTTTTGTTCTTTTAGTTTATTTCTTCTGGCCTTTAGGAATTTTTTATATGTTCAATTAGAAGAAAACTTAGATCCAAATAGGTTGCATGTGAACTTAGGTTTTTAGTTCATTGATTTGCATAAAACCTTTCAGTGGTATCAGAGCTTTTTGGTTGTTTTCTTGTTGAATTGCTATAATTGTTTTCCTAAAAATTAGGGTTTAAAGCTTATAAACCCTAATTTAGCCTAATCGATTTTAGGGTTAGGGTTTTGGAAACCCTAGCCCCTCCCCTCTATGATTTTCGATTTTCTCCTTAGGGTTTTAGAAGGCTTTCTATTTTTGGTAACTTTAATTATTTAAATGGATAACCTTAAACACATTATTTGTTAATTTCGAAAATTAGGTTAAGATAGGTTTAAATTAATTTTATTAATTTGTGATACATATATAGTTTTAATTAATTTAATTAAATTTTTAATTAAAAGATAATTAATGGTTTAATTTAATTTTAAATTTAATAGTTTTAAATTTCGAAAAATTAAAAGATAAAACTATGAATATTTTAAAAGTCTAAAATATTTGGATTTAATTAATTTAATTAATTGTTTAATTAAAAGATGAATTAAATCATTTAAAGGTTTAATTTAATAGTTTAAATTTCCAATAAATTAAAAGATAAACCAGGAATATTTTAAAAGGTTTAAAATACATCTTATATATATTATAATTAAAAGTTAATATTATATGTATAAGATAATTGGTCAGTCAAATCAATAGTAGGCCTCATTCACGAAGCTGGCCTATAAAGAGGATATAAGGAAATTGCCTATAAAATGGCGGTTGAATGGGTGTCCACTCTCACCCACCGCTCTCTTGATCAGTGGAGGGTCGTTAGCCGAACGGGTTTGATAGGACACATTAATCTCATTAAAAGTATAATGTTATTAATGAAAGTACTAGAACATCTTTACAAAATCCCAAATCTAGTTACTTTAGGAAAAATGTGAATAGATGCTAACCCATGAAATTGCACATTACACTTTATGAAACATTAGTGGAGCGTGTGTGGTTTACCGGCACACTAATAGGGTTTCATAAAGAGTGGTAATGGGTTTCTCGTGATTTATCATTGTTGATGGAGCGCGTGTTGTTAACCGGCACATCAATTAGAGATGATAAATGACATTGAGGTTACCGAGCACATTTGCATGGTTATTCACATCAAGTTTGTGATCCTCGGCATCCAGTCACAAACAGTGGAGCACATCCGAGATTAAACATGCCATTGAACAGTTCAATGAATCTCCACAGATCTAGAAATTTCATAAGATGAAATTGATAAGTGTTTTATCTACCTTAATGACCATTATGTTGTGATTACGACATCCCTCTTCACACCATAGTTGGGGTATTTTGGATCCTAGCCTTATTAAATTTCATATTGGGTAATTATTTAAAAGGATCAATTAAACTAATAAATCTTGTTTCTTTTATAGACGTCAAGTGTCAATTCTCCTCCTTCTTCCCCTTCACCCACTTCTGAGAGCCTCAGAATGAACCAGCCAAATATGGAAAGGCTGACTGGCTTGAACTGTAAGGAATGGCTTCGCAGTTGGAGACTGGTTCTCGCTATTATTGACAAGCTACAACTCATTAAGTGTCCAATCCCGGTTTCACCAGAACAAGTCATCATAAAAAGTCTTAATGATGAGCATAACTTCTCAGTTGATGAATCCGAAGAAATTTGTGACCTCATGCTATTGACCATTGACCCCAAGTTTCGCAGGGATTTTGAATCCCTCGGGCCATATGAGTTAATGCAATCAGTTGAGGAAAGGTTCCAAAAACCAATTGAAGAGGAATGAGCTAGGATCTTCAAGAGACTTGCAGAGTGCAAGCTAAAAGAAGGAAGTAGCATCGATTCGCATGTTCTCCTGATTGAAGCATACATAGGCGAATTGTACCAACTTGGTTACTCCATGAGTCAGGAGATGAGTGTTGACATTCTACTCGCTTCGCTGACCAGTAGGTACAATCTGTTCATTCAGACATATAGAAAGGAGGACCAGAAAAATACTTTTATGGAAATGCGTCCACTGTTGACTTTATACAAGTCTCTTTTGGACAGGCATAGCTCCAATGGGTTAGCTACTTCTGGATTGAGTCCAGTGAAGAGACACAGCAAGAAACGATCCAGATCGTCTGTACATGTCTCAAACTGGGAATCCATAGGATCGGATACAGTCACGGAAAGATTAGAAGACGCTCCAAGGTCAAAATCTTTTGAAAGCTCAGGTACATCTAAAAACCTCAAAACTCCTGATCCATAATTCGTTGATGCATGATGTGATAGTCACATTTTGCTTTGTATGCAGGGAATCAGTAGGGTACGGGACTTTGGCGCATAGGAGCACATTTGGATTGGATCTCAAGCTTATGCAGTTTTGAAGTTTATTTAGATATTACAATCTTGTTATTAGCTTATTAGATGCAAGCGACATTGTTTGTCATATAGTACATTGTTCAAGGATGTTTTCGGTTTTATAAAATGTTAATTTTCTTTTAATACATGTTTATTTAATTTATCCTTGAAATGTTGTATGAGTGTATTAGTTGCATGAATGGTAATGATGCATCCAAAGTGTTTGGATTCATGAATTGTGTTTTCTATGATTGTTAAAAGAAATTTTATAAGGTTCGAATCACCCAAAGATCCAGTTAGACAGGACTTTGGAATCATTTCACTAAGAGTAACATGATGATTAAGTTCTTTATAAAGCACATATGGCAAGAAATGAATCACCCAAAGATCCAGAGGATAGGATTTTGGAATCAATTGACTTATAGTCAAGTGATGATTGCAAGTCTTGAACAAAATTAACAAAGTCATAAATTTACATAGAGATGTAAAAGACGTCAAGATCATGACCAACGGACACATCAATTGATGTGTATTGCTCGAATCTTCAAATAGAACACAATTGTTTATACTTCCCAATATTTGTCAATTCGTATGACGAATATGGCTTCGCTTATCAGAATAAGCGATTGAATTGAAACATTGAACAGTCCAAGGACTTCAAAAGAAGTATGAGATCCACAGAACCTGAGTGACATCATAAACTGAGAAATGTTTCACAGTTTATTCTCTTCCAAGAACATTAATGGTTATAATGTGTCTTAGGGAAGATAATGGAGCTTTAATCGAAATAGTTCGATCCTCGATGCATGAGATACATTGTCAATTAGTTTCCGATGAATTGAAAACCAGTCAGACCATATAAACCATATTCCGACCACATCCTAGACTAAAAAGGTCTTGCAGACACTGTCTGAAATGTAAAGCTGGGATTATCCCACTTGTACATAGAAAGTCCAGGGTCTTGTAGTGTTCATCCGAACCTCATGACTAGTCCGAACATGATCAGCAATGTCGTTTCATTGGCTATCCCGCTGCAACTGTAAAAGAAGAGCTCTTTTAGAAAGAACTCATGTTCTAAGGAAACAATGGAAGTTGGGAGAAGTCCTGAATGAGTTCAGGATTAGCCAAGTGAAAGAACCTTTAGTCATCATTAGGCTTGGAGCAGAAATCAGATTTCTATTTTACAACTGACATAATCTCCTCTTGACCAGTAGTATTGATCACCACCATAACTAGTTATGATAAGGGTGACATACCGATTGGTGGTAAAACACTATAATTGGTACGGATTTACAATCCGACTACTTGGAAGCATAGGTGAGCCAGGTTACTGCCAAACAAGAGAACCTAGGGCGAGACACAGTCTATGTGAAAATTTGATTGATTTTACACCTGGTCTAAAAACCAGTAGGAGTAACTGAATCATCAAAAGAAAGCAACATGGACAGATACATACCTTCAGAATATCTGGTTGAGTGAGACGATACTTAGAGTCAAGTAATTGATTCCGGGAGAAGCACTCTCAATAGAAGATGAAATCTGAAAGGATACTGCATGGCACATTGTGAATCATTAGTGGAGCGCGTGTGGATCACCGGCACACTAATAGGGACTCACAAAGAGTGTCCCAGTCAAGGTTGTAGAAGTCGCTAGGCGGTCGATGGGCGGTCGACTGGGGCCTAGGACTAGTCGGTCTAGGCGAGGACTAGTCGGCGACTAGGCGGGGAGTATTAATTGTAATAAAATTAATTTATATATATATATATATATATATATATATATATATATATATATATATATATATATATATATATATATATATATATATATATATATATATATATATATATATATATATATATATATATATATATATATATATATATATATATATATATATATATATATACTTCGTGAACAATAGGATTCAAAGTTCAGTGGAAGCCACAAAATCATTCCTAATATTCTAGTGTCATTATATTGGTATTATAAAAAGCTTAAAAAGCATGGGCATTCAAGAACGAAAAAATGAGTGGGAGACAAAAGAATATTTGGAGTGGGAATTTTGGTCGATTAGGTGAAAAGGGTGAGGGTAATCTAAAAAATTTGAGGGGCAAATTTAAAACTTTTCAAAAATATTGTTGGGCAATTTTGAAACTTTTCAAAGACGACTTTGACCGCTTTGACCGCCTTTGACCGCCTAGCCCGCTTTTGACCGATGTTGACCACGCCCGACTAATTAAGCCGCATAACACTAAACGTGTGCAGTATTGGTCCGCCTAGCGCCTAGGCGGCCGCCTAGGCCGACTTTTACAACACTGGTCCCAGTACAAATGTACATTGGCCCGGGATTACCCTACGGGCATCTCGCAAGAAAGGATATTCAGATTCTCAAAAATTATGCCAAATGATTGGATTTTGAGAAAGGGTTGAAAGATTTCCATTAAGATGTCAGAAAGATTTGAATTCTCAAAATGTGCCAAAAGTCCTGGATTTTGTAAATACTCCATAATCGTGTCAAAGCCTGTGGGAGTGTCGCTGTTATCTACTGTCTCCATATGTGGGTTACATACTGTTTATTGGAAACGTCTCTTTTCATTACAAAGTGTAATGACTTGGTGTTAAGAGACGGATCGCTATGAAAGGCTTAATAGAGATACGACATACTCAGGTGGTCGTAAATGTCTATGAGATAGATCGAAACTCTGCCAAGATGATCTTGATGAGATTCAAGATGCATAGCCCTAGGAAAGGAGTTTCTAATCATTACAAAGTGTGATGAATTGGCATGAAAGAAATAAAGAAGGTGCAACATACTCACGTAATTCACAGACATCTATTGGATAGATGAAATCGTCAGCATAGACCTAGCCATTGTAATCATGATCTTGATAAGATTCAAGATGCATGAGAAGAGTCTCTGAAAGGAAATAGTTTTTCGAAAATCATAACATAAGGATTATGAATAATCTTTGGATTCCGAAAGGGTTTGGAATAAGATTAGATCGGGTTCCACAAGTTTCTTGGATCGATCAAAATGTCATGAACATATCCTGATGACTTGATGCTTAGGGCATAATAAGTTGGATTCAGGACATTGTTTGGCTGGGAATACTGGATGGATTGTTTGAAATCAAGTGAGAATTCATTGGGAAATGATTGGGGTGAAAGTGTAACGCCCCAATTTCAAAAATTTTAAAATTTATTTATTACCAAGGTTCCAATAAAATATTTATTCGAAAAAGTAAAACTGTTCAACATATTACTTAAACCAACAGCGGAAACATTTGAAAATACTAATATAGTTCATTAACATAAATCTCTTGTATGCGATGCGCTGCCGTCAAGCCTTGCCCTTCCCTTTGTCATTTGAAATACCTGAAATGTTATAAAATCAACGGGTAAGCTTAAAGCTTAGTGAGTCCACAAATTTCCATACATACCCACACATTAAACAACCCGTCCTCGAGAACGATCAGACCCTACCCGCCATAAAACAGCTATGGGCGTCCATCATACAACAGCTATGGACACGGGGAGGTTCTACCCATCATACAACAGCTATGGGTTCCCGATTATGACCCAGCCCATCATACAACAGCTATGGGACAAGGCAATAGTCCAACTCGCCATACAACAGCTACGAGGGGACACGCATCAGTACTGAGCCCAACAACAAATAACCACAGATATAGAGCAAATCATATAGCTGTAAATAACACACAAGATGCCTAACATGCAACATCATATAGTAAGGTGAGGATACTCACCTGATTCGAAACCGCACAGATATACTTTAATATCCCCACTTAGCTCGACCACACACCTATATCCCACATACACAACATGTCAAGCACTGACTAAACTTCTATAGACTTGCCTAAAGGTCAGACCCCAGGTTTGGTAACCAACACTGGTCGAAACTAAGCTTTTGGGTCAAACAGTCGCTCGCCGCGGCGTGGCTTCTTACCCTACGCGTCGCGGCTATCTCCGCATAGTTACGGGGCTTAGCCGAACCCGCGTCGCTGACATAGCCTGTCCGCGTCGCGGACTCGTATTAATCCAAAGTCTTCTAAGCCCTAAGCCCTTCCTGGGATCAGAAACTACCCTAAGATCACTTCCTTATGGACATGCAAGTCCATGCATGTACTTGGTCCAAACCCTAGATGTTACAAGTCACCTAAGACTACTAACCAAGGGATAACACCTTAATACGAGATAAAATGAAATATCATAAGGTAGATCCTCTTACCTTGCTTCTGGAGAACAGAGGAATGCACCCGATCGACTGCAAGCCTTTCCCCACGTTGTATCTCTTCCTTCAAACCTTCAAAGCCTTGGAACCGAAGAGCCTCTGCTGAAACCAGTCGACTCCACTCTAGAAATTTCCCAAAAACACGAACCCTAGGGCTAGGACCCTTTATATAGGCGTTTAAATCTGAATTAGGGTTTTTCACATTAGCGGCGCACCGCGCCGCGGGTTCTTCCGAGCCGCGCCGTGCGTACAAGTTCTTCGCGATTCCAGATCCTTCCTAAAAGCCGCGCCGCGGATTAGTCCGGGCCGCGACTCGGCGGAACGGGTCCTACAGAAAGTGATAGTATTAATTGGAAAGATTTTTCAAAGTGGTAATTACTAACGTTAGGACATGATGTTAAAGGACTTCATGGTTAAAGAATCTCGTTGGTATTCTGATGGGGCACGTGTGGTTCACCAACACATCATAGCACCTCGAAATAGTCTTAGGGTGCAGTCAAGTAGTCTAAAGACCCCGAGAACCATAGGAAGTCACATTACACATTACGAGAATGGAGTTAGGAGAGAAAAAGATAGGATAACATATTGAGATGTCATCGGAAGAGCATCCGATTGGATCATCTGCAATAAAGTGTATCAGTATAAGATACTTTGGATACATAGAAAGAGTGAAAGGTTCATAAAGACTTAGCTATAAAATTAGAATTGAAAGTTTAAAAGAAATATTGAAACCGATAATAGTTTATGACAAGATCCGACTTGGTGATTACCTTGTAGAGACTTGGTAATAAGCAGGAGTAGCTGCCAGTCAAATCTTTATGTTTCACTTTTGCATGTTTTACTTCCCGAATAATTTAATTATTCAGAAAGGTCCACAGTCGCTCATGCTTTGGGAAGTAAGTATTGAATCAAGACTGTCATGAATTGGTTTGTAGATTGTCTAAGGAGTTAGACATTGCAATAGGATTGCTACAACGTTCATGAGTACTTAGAAATGGAGATTTGAGTATTGGATAAACCCACGCTCAATAGATTGCTTCATGGATTACATCACGAGCAATGTTGAGACGATAATATCTTATGATCTTGAAGTGGAGATATATGAGTTATAATTTACAAGGCAGTTGTTTATTGATAGCACGAAAACGCATCGGTAACTCGATGTTATAAAACGTGTTGTTGTGAATAATTTGATTGGTAAAAGATATAAGCATATGAGTCGAAGCTTATTCGTTCCTTGACCCTGATGAGAAACACATATATGTAGGCCTCTCGGTGATTTTGAAGTTGACTGAGGTGCTGGCCAGCCAGGACTGAATTGATGTGTTCAATTAGAAGTCTTATGTCATATGAAAATCGAAAATTGGGAAACAGAGTACCAGACATAGATTGATCTCAATCCATGTCTCATGTCCGGAAATATCTTGTTGAACGGAGGATCATATGATCACTTATCTATGGACAGAACTGACTAGGTCAGAGTTCGGCAACAGTTTCTAGGAAGCTACAGTTTGCTGATTAATTAGAGGTTAAATTGGTAATTATAGTCATAGAGTTATCCAAGTGGGAGACTATTGGATTAGGTGTTTAAGCCATGACTAATAATTAGTATTTACCTAATTAATAGTGGCATAGTCCATTTGGGTTGCTCTCATAGGTGGACGTTTGGTAGAAAGTCCAGGAGAGAGAAATATTAATTTATTATATGATTAATAAATCAATAAAAATTAAATAAATAGTTTATTAATATATTAAAGTGATAATATATTAATTAGAAACTATATTAATTAATTAGAAATTAATCTTGAATTAATTTGATTTAATTTGGTGATTAATTTAATTAATTAAAGGTGCAGGGACTGAAATTGTAATTATTCAATAGTTGAGTAAGTGACAATTTTGGCAGGATAATAACCAGCGAAATTATATATATAATAATATATAATTTCGATTATAATAAGTTAGGATAAATAGATTTGAATTAAAGATAATGGTTTATCTTGATTTGAATTCAAAAGGTTTATCTCTAAAGACTTATCTGGTTATCTGCTGGAGGGTATAAATAGGGAGCCTCAGACCCATTCTTTTCTGCGCCAATTTTGACCTATTCCCTCTCTAAATTTCGTGGCTTACCTTCCTAGCTCTTGGGTGTGACTACATTTGAGGCAAGATCTTTTTATTGTTTTGCTTCCAAGAAACACTAAAAGGTTAGTTTTTCTATTTTTGTTCTTTTAGTTTATTTCTTCTGGCCTTTAGGAATTTGTTATATGTTCAATTAGAAGAAAACTTAGATCCAAATAGGTTGCATGTGAACTTAGGTTTTTAGTTCATTGATTTGCATAAAACCTTTCACATACTTGGTTGCTTACTAATAATAGCAACATACTTAGGGTTCATTACTGAATATAGCAATGTACCTACAATTCTTCAAAGCCTCAGACAATGGTGAATGGAATATACCCAATTTTCCCTTCGTGTGGGCCGTACTTAACATGGCTCTTTAACTTACCTAGTATATATATAAGTCAAAATGTTTTATTTCTTTGATGAAATATTAGTGGTAACATGATAAACAAAATCAATCCATTTGAAATGCTGATTCTTTTTACTAAACGAAATAATAAAAGAATACAACAAAGATATTTTTTTATGTAAATTCCTATACATAGAAAACTAACTTTGCTTAATATATTTTTGAATTTAGACTAGCTCATAGAGGTAAGTAGAGGAACCCTCTCAAGTATCAAACAACATATATCGCTCGACATTTAAGTAGATGCCACTAGGGGTGAGAAAAAACCGAACCGTATGGTAAAAAAACCACAAAAAGCGAAACCGATTAACCGCAACCGAAACAATAACCGACGGTGAGATTTTCAATTTTGAATCAACCGCAAAAAATTGCGGTGTGGTGCGGTTATAAAATATACCGTACCGAAATAACCGCAACCGCACCGTATTTAATAACCTCACCGCTAAACACATAATTAAATACTTATATAGTTTTTATATTAACTAACGGAGTGTTTTAAATGAATTAGTGGTTGTAACTTGTAAATTTGAGACAAGTTTTTAATATGTGAATGCTTTATTTTAATATTCAATTGGTTAAATCTCAAAACACGTATCATATCAAATTTATGTAGTTAAAGAAACACCACATAATAACTGCACCAAATATATGCGGTTAATAACCGCAACCATAAGCGCAAAAATAACAACCGCATAACTGCACCGCACTATTAACTGCACCATTTGGTTATTGAAATTTAATAACCGCATTTATGGTTAGCTGTACGGTTTTGACCAATAACCGCGCCTAACCGCACCATGCTCACCCCTAGACGTTACACTACTAAACATTTTTGGAAATTTTGCTCCTCTATAAAATAATAAATGCTATTAAAAATTTCTGTAAATTGATTATGGTCTTCGAGACTTCGACCATACACGATTTCCAGCCCCCGTTTAATTTTTTAGAAAATGTAAGTGTAGAGCTGGAAATAATAGTCGTGTTAAAACGTTCTTTAGTACAGTATTTAATGCAATATTGTACAGCATTGAAAGTTCAGCCACATTTATAATGTTAGTTGAGATGATTGATATGTGAAATCGTATGCGTTATTTCAAAGACTATATTATCAAGTAAGTTAATTCCATCAACATTTAGAATGATTATAATAGTTAATGAAGTAAACTGAAAATCACCTATATGATATTTAATTTATAAAAAGATTTTGAATAAGTTTATTAGAAAAACTAGACTATTTATGTAATAAGATAGTCATCTATATTTACCAAAATGCTTATAGCTTAACCGTATCTAGTTTGATGATGTCTTTAGACGCAGATTTAATGCAAGAACTATGTTGGTAATTCGATTGGGAGAAATCAATGGGAAATCAAGTACAAAATAACGAAATGAGGCTTGCTTTCTCAGTTGTTGCATAAGTTTGCTAATGAGTCACTTTACGAGACACTGCCTTCACAGCACTAATTACTTATTGCACCTACACATGTGGAAATTAAGAACCAAAGTCCATGAAAAGAGGGTTTCAATTTCTAAATAACTAACGCATCAAAAGGAGTCATGAATAGCGCTAAGTACTTTCTGATGTATTCAAAAGGAGGAATGTCACATTACATTCATTTTTTCAACTACTTTTTTCAGTAGTCATGAACAAGCTTGTCAACGAAGACATTTTTCCAAAATACCGAAATGACAGTTTCAACATCAATCAAGAGACATGGCTTGATGTGGATATGCATTACAAAATAGGAATGGCAGGAAATAGCAACGGACTTTAATCTTTTTACCAATATAGGCAATGTACTTCTATTTTAATGTGTAATAGCAATGTAATTTCATTTCCTTACCCATTAAAGCAATGTACTTTCACTTCGTTACAATTAATAGCAACATACTTGGTTGCTTACTAATAATAGGAACGTACTTAGGATTCGTTACTCGATATAGCAATGTACCTACATTCTTCAAAGCCTCAGACAATCGTGAATGGAATACCCAAATTGCCCTTGGTGGGCCGTACTTAGCGCGACCCTTTAACTTAGCTAATATATATGAGTCGAGATATTTTATTTGTTTGATGAAATCTAAGTGGTAACATGATCTGGTAAACAAAATCAATCCGTTTGAAATGTTGATTCTTTTTACTAAATAAAATAGAAAAAGAAAACATCAAATAATTTTTTTTATATAAATTCCTATACAGAAAAAACTCTCTTTCTGGAAATTTTGAAATTTAGACTAGCTCATAGAGGTAAATAGAGGCACCCTCTCATGTGTCGGACAACATACATCGCTCGTCATTTAAGTAGACGTCTCATTCCTAAACATTGTTGGAAAATTTTGCTCCACTATACGATAATAAATGGTATCAAAAAATCCCTGTAATATAATTATGGTCTTCGAGAGTCAGGACTTCGACCATACACCATTTCCAGCCCATGTGTTCATTTTTTTTAGAAAATGTAAGTGTAGAGCTGGAAATAAGAGTCGTGTTATTTAGTTGTAAATAATGCTTAATATTATCATTAAAAATATCAAACTATCACAGAAAATATTTCCTTGTTTATAGTGATCTTGAATAGTTTGAGAAGAAAAACATATTGGGTTGGAAATGGGCTGGTGGATGGGGACGGGAAGAGGGACCTGGATAACTAACCCCCGCCATATTTTGTAGTTTACTCTTTTTAAGTTTAGTCGTTTGATTGCACTAAATATCATATATTTTTAACTCTATTTTTGGAATGGCATTTACACGTGAATTAGTTGAAATTATCGTCCATAAGATCTTAATTTCAATTTACAAATATAGAGTTTGAAAAAACTTCATATAAAATATCCATATAATAAGGTTGACTATTCAGTTATGAAACATGACTGTATAAATTATATTTGAAACAACTTTTTTAAATATGAAATATTATTATATATAGAAAACATGTGGTATTACATTTTTTTTAACCAGCAAATATTAATTAAACAATCTAATCTTCTAATGAGATTTGAACCCAGGATCTCAAAAAGGCCGGACATATCTGGTATCGCTGGACCACAAGGTCTTTCGCTTTGGCTGTGGTATTATATATTCATTTAAAAGTTTACTTTATTACATATAGAAAACAAGATAAAACGTTATTTAGTACGGTATTGAATGCAATATAGTACAACATTCAAAGCTCAGCAACATTTATGATGTTGGTTGAAAGAATTAATATGTAGAATCATATGCGTTCACCACCGATCTACTATGTATTTTGAGTGGTCAACATTTTTTTTAAATGATATGTTAAATTATCGAACAATATCATCTAATACAAGGTAAAGCTACTTATTTCAACTATTATATTATTAAGCAAGCTAATTCCATCTACATTTAGAATCATTATATAGTTAGTGAAATAAACTGAAAATCACGTAAGATATTTAATTTATAAAAAGATTTTGAATAAGTTTATCGGAAAAACTAGACTATCTTATGTAATAAAATAGTTATGTAAAGGAAATGCGTACTTCTCCCATCTCTTCATTTTTTTAGAAGTTAAGGCCTTCCGGTGTGTCCACCCACAACCTCTCACTTTTTATTTTCCACATCAGCATCCCTCATTCATCCTCTCACCATTGGAAATTGTTACCTCTTACTTCCCCTCACATTTGGTACAAGTAATTATGCTTAATGTACAACCAACTAACATGTTCTTTTCTTTGCTCGCGCGACGTCCCACCCTCGTGTGATGCCAAAACTGCGACGACCTCTCACTTGCGGGATGGTGTAGCTCGCACCAAAAATGCAGTGCCGTAATGGTGCTCGTAGGCACACCTGAGGGCCTAAGTAAATAACACACACACACACACACACACACACACACACACACACATATATATATATATATATATATATATATATATATATATATATATATATATATATATATATATATATATATATATATATATATATATATATATATTGGATAGATTCAACACAGAACTAAATTATATTGGCTAACCATAGAACCACGTGAAAATTGCCCATATTCATTTATGAACATATGTAATTTTCATGTTCATTGATGAACATGTTCATATTCATAAATGAACATATGTTCATAAGTGAACATTGGGCAAGTTTCACGTGGTTCTATGGTTAACCAATATAATTTGGTTCTATATTGAACCTGTCATATATATATATATATATATATATATATATATATATATATATATATATATATATATATACACATATATATAGACTAAAGATCAAATGGGAACCATTATTTTCCTAGGAACCTAGAAACCAATTCCTAGCCACTAGATCAAAAAAATCAAGGGCTATGATGCAAAGTGACAGTTTTGTAATTAATATTAATTTCAATGATATATTTGATTTTTTAAAAAAGAAATTAGGGGCAATTTCAGTATAAAAACAAATCAAATCCGGAAACTCCCAATTAAATAGGAAACAATCCATTATAATCGTATCTCCTCTCTCTTTCTCTCTCACGCTCGTCGTCCCCTGGTATCTCCAACTCAAAGCCGCAATTTGACCTAGCGATACCACCACTCCACACTCTCTCTCACGTCGACTTCCTCCCAACGCAGCCACCACCTGACGAGCCAGACAACACCGTCGTTGCTTACCTCCACCAGCGCCGGCACCCTACTGACCTACTCCAGCCTCGTCGTCAACACCCTGCTCCAGCTCTATCACAGACTAGCCTCACTCCAACGACGGGTAATTGCTCAAAATCCACATCAGTTTGTTCTCTTTGTATGTAATCAGACACTAATACAATTCTTGCACACCAAGTGTTCGATTATATGTCACTGATAATAGAGTTTCTTATTTTAAAATGTATATAACAAAAGCATTGGAAGAGTAATTAATGAACAGTCTAATTGACAGATCGTTCTCCCCTCCGCTACCCATCTTGTAATGGTAAAATGATTTCTAGAAGTATCGATTTTAAAATTAGGTATTGATTTTAAAACATATATTTTTTCTCCTACAATATTGATTTTAAAATTAGGTCAATTGACCTTGATGGAAAACGAATCAAACTTCAAATTTAGGACACAACTGCCGGGAGCGATTCAGGACAATTACAACTGGTAATTTTTCTCATTATATTTTATTGATCTTCTGTTAGATTTTAAAATGGTTTATTTCTTTTCTAATTTTGGTATTTTGCAGCTTATTACCGTGAGCCATGGGTATTATGTTGGTGTATTATGTAACTGATGAATCATCATTTAATAGTAATCACTTGCCTCTCATAATCATATCTAATTTGATTTTAAGAAATTAATTAAAAATAATTATGTTTAGACATCAGGAATTGGACCCGTAACATAGAACAACATGCATCTGATAATGTAAACAAGATACTGGTTAGGAACAAAACTGACATGGATGAAAGCAAAGGGTATGCTCTTTCTCTCTTTAATAGCAATGCACTTTAATTTATTTGTTAAATTATAGCGTCCCACTTCATTTCTCTTGTACTTTCTAACTTTAGGCTGTTCCCACCTCAAATGGTCAGGCACTTGTAGACGAGTATGGGCTTTTAAATCAACTTTTTGTAATGTAAGGGCTTTTAAATCAACTTTTTCTAATGTAAGGGCTTTTAAATCTTTTTTTTTGTAACGTAAGACTTTTTTTGCAGCACACCTGATTACATTACTCCAGAAGCCCCACAGATGCCAGTTACTCTAGGGTGCAAATTGTACATTGTTAGAGGTATTTGTGCATATTTGAATATGTGCGTATTTGTATATATGCGATCTAATATGTGTACATATTCACATATGTGTATTTGCATATGTGCATATTTGTATATATGCATACATGCAAATATGCATACATATATGTGCATATGTGTGAGTTATAACATTATTTATGTATTTCTTTTTCTATTTGTTTGTGTACATATGGGCGTATTTGCATATATGCATACATATATGTGCATATGTGTATATGCATGTGTATATGTGCACATGCATACATATATGTGCATATGTGTATATGCATGTGTATATGTGCACATATGTGCATAAGTCTGTTCAAACGTATGTGCACATATACATATGTATATCAATTTGTTCATATACACACGTGTGCGTATTTGTATATATGCATAAATAGATGTGCATTGGTTCATATGTATATATGCATGTATGTATTTATTTTAATGTTTTTAAATATACATTTATATTAGTTTTTATTAAAGTTTTGTAGATTTTGAAAAATTTTTCAATCAAATTGAAGAATTGAAAAGTGACAAACTAAAAAAATGAAGATATCATGGATTTTTGTTGTTTTTTTATATTTTTTGTATGTATTATTCATTATTTTTAGTAAATATTTATGTATCGTTCAAAATAGTTGTATATTATTGTTTTTAATAAATTGATTTTTTGTTGTTTGCATTCTTAATTAAAGACAATAATATGTATATATGAATTTCGAAAATATGCATATATGTACCTGCGAATATGTATATATGCACCTGCAAATAAATAAATTTATGTGCATATATGCACCTGCGAATATGTATATATGCACTTGCGAAAACATGCATATATGCACCTGCGAAAATTTGAAAATTTGAAAATGAAAATTTGATTTATAAAAACAAAAATTTGATTTTTTTAAAAATTGAATATTCAAATATAATAGGCTTAATTTTAGGAGATGGTTATTGTTGTTGCCAAAAATAAAAAAATTCAGTATTAAATGAGATTTGTTACCGAAAATAAAAAAATGTCAATTGACCATCATGTCCTTATATATATATATATATATATATATATATATATATATATATATATATATATATATATATATATATATATATATATATATATATATATATATATATATATATATATATATATATATATGTATATATATATATGTATATATATATATACATATATATATATATATATATATATATATATACATATATATATATATATATATATATATATATATATATATATATATATATATATATATATATATATATATATATATATATATATATATATATAGGAAAAGTGAATATGTGGCTGTTATATACCTAAGCTTAGGTGTAGAACCATCAAAATCCATTAGGTTTTTTATGAAAAACTTGCATTTTCGTTTTCCTTAATATAAGTAATCCATATGATTGATTACACAAAGATGAAAAGGGATTGTATGAGTCATATAATAGAGTGATTAAAAGTATCACCCCTATATGTATCAGTGATATAGAAGTTGGTTGTCAGAAGAAACATCACTAAAATAGAAGTAAATAAGTTAAATTGAGTGGAACAACAAATTGTGTACAACTATGGAGAACAAATTAAGTACATTGGCCTTTTATTTTTATTCAAAATGCCTTTTATTTTTGTTAAAAACGGGGATGTTTTACAGGTTCTACACCTAAGCTTAGATATATAACAACCACATATTCACTATCCCCTATATATATATATATATATATATATATATATATATATATATATATATATATATATATATATATATATATATATATATATATATATATATATATATATATATATATATATATATATATATATATATATATATATATATAGGGGATAGTGAATATGTGGCTGTTATATATCTAAGCTTAGGTGTAGAACCTCTAAAACATCCCCGTTTTTAACAAAAATAAAAGGCCAATGTACTTAATTTGTTCTCCATAGTTGTACACAATTTGTTGTTCCACTCAATTTAACTTATTTACTTCTATTTTAGTGATGTTTCTTCTGACAACCAACTTCTATATCACTGATACATATAGGGGTGATACTTTTAATCACTCTATTATATGACTCATACAATCCCTTTTCATCTTTGTGTAATCAATCATATGGATTACTTATATTAAGGAAAATGAAAATGCAAGTTTTTCATAAAAAACTTAATGGATTTTGATGGTTCTACACCTAAGCTTAGGTATATAACAGCCACATATTCACTTGGGGATAGTGAATATGTGGCTGTTATATATCTATGCTTAGGTGTAGAACCTCTAAAACATCCCCGTTTTTAACAAAAATAAAAGGCCAAATGTGGAGCGTCCGATCGGAATGATCAACGGTGTTAGATTCAAGGGCCTAATTGTAAATTTATAAAGATTAATTAATCAGATTTTACAATTAAACCCCTAAAAAGAGTATTTTAGTATATTAATCAAATTTTAAAAAAAGAATCCCGTATTTATCTCCTAATTTGGTGGGATTCTTTCCAGAATTTTGATGAACATGTTTTAAACCGAAATACGAGAATAATAGATTTTTTAAAGTTAAAGTCATTCTTCAATAATATGTAGTATATGTTGTTATTTTTTCTTATTTTCCAAGAATGCTAAGCAGAAAAGAATGTACAGTTTACGTATTTTAGTTTGACATTTTGACACACTTATTCTTGAAGAATATAGTTAATATTGTACATTTTTTTCATATTTTTCGAGAATGTAGTATATTTTGTACATTTTTGTACAAAAAAGTCTATGAAGTTTGGTGTGATTATACGTTCATTCTCAGAGAATGAATTCTCCATTTAGTAATATGTTGACAAATTCTCCAGGAACACATTCTTAACACTCAATTAAATACATAAAAAATGACTAATTGACTAATTTTGGTGATAACTATTTGTATATTACAGAACATGTTTAAAAAGACACAATTCTACAATAGTACTTTCAAAAATTCCCTCATGTCCAATGTGACAAACTCCTAACCCAGAAAACCATTCTTCAATAATGAATTTTACACGTTCATTCTCCGAGAATGCATCTTTACTTATTGTTTTCCATGTTCATTCTCCGAGAATTCATCTTTACTTATTGTTTTCCACGTTCATTCTCCAAGAATGCATTTTTACTTCTTATTGTTTTTCACGTTCATTCTCCAAGAATGCATTTTTACTTCTTATTTTTCTCGTTCATTCTCCAAGAATGCATCTTTACTTCAACAAGAGTTTTACATTTTACAGTGGCCAAGAAGGCAAGAAATCAACAACCCAATATTCCAACTCCAAGTCTCCAAGTAGACAAACCAAACCGCCAAGCCATGCAAGCCAAAAGGCAATCAATTTGGGCTGTTGAACAAAGATAAATGAAGAGGAAATAAGATTTCAAGTTTAAGGGTTAATTTTGTAACATCCAACTAAAACAATTTGCGACAAAATAGCAAGTAAGTAAAAACATAAGGCTGTGGAGTAGTGCGACTTTTTATTTATAAAGTAATATCCAAATGCGAGTATTAACAGCGAAAACGATCTACAAACAATATTAACACCGAAAACGATCAAATCTACATCCAAATCTCAATTTAACATCAAAATATAACTAAATAATAAGAAAACGCACCTTCTAAAAACACTCATGTGGACCTTGGTCGGAATATCAATTGGGTCGAGACGCGAACCGAAAAAAAAAAAAAACCATCGTCGGGATCTGGTTGTCAAAATCGGACCAAAATTTGAGGTCCCTCAATTTGATTATAAGTTTCAAAGAAGTTGAGCGTTAGAATAGTGTGGGATTTAGTTGAATTTGTAAGAGCAAAGTCAATTTTAGAATACTAGAAAAATAATGATACTATGCGTAAGAGCAAAATCAATTTTAGAATACTAGAAAATTAATGATACTATGCGTAAGATCAAAATCAATCATAATACCATTTATGTGATTTTTGTTTCAAGATGAGGAAATTGATTGATAATTGACAGCAACAAAAGGTACCGCCGACGCTATATTGTGGTGGTAGTGGTATGATAATATGATAGAGTTGTGGAGAAGATGATGACCGATTAAGTTTTGGTTAGTTTAGATACCATAAATATAGGCTTTTAATTAGGGTAATTTAATTAATTAATTTATAGAAATTATAATTATATTAAACAAATTGACAAATATACCTGGTTATTGGTTCAGAATTAGTCATACATTCACACAATAGTTATTATTTGTATATATATATATATATATATATATATATATATATATATATATATATATATATATATATATATATATATATATATATATATATATATATATATATATATATATATATATATATATATATATATATATATATATATATATATAGAGTAAAGTTCAATTGAGAACCTAAAAAAGCCTAGGAACCTAAGAACCCATTTTATGAACTTTTTTTCTACACAATTTTTTCAAAAAAAATATACCAAAATTTTTGTTATGATGCATCTAGAAGATTTCAAAAAAAACATTTCAAAAAGAATCATTTTTTTATTCTTTTTCATTAGGGTTTAGGGTTTAGGGTTTAGCGTTTAGGGTTTAGGGTTTGGGTTTAGAAGATTTCAAAAAAAATCATTTTTTTATTTTTTTTTCATATGGGTTTAGGGTTTAGGGTTTAGGGTTTAGAGTTTAGGGTTTGGTTTAGGGTTTAGGGTTTAGGGTTTAAAAATCTCTTAGACGCTTTAAATAAAAAAATTGGATGCAATTTTTTTTGAAAAATATTGTGCAGAAAAAAAGTTCCTAGGTTCCTAGGTTTTTTTAGGTTATTTCATGATCTCGACCCTATATATATATATATATATATATATATATATATATATATATATATATATATATATATATATATATATATATATATATATATATATATATATATATATATATATTCCTATTCTAATAAAACAGTAATTAAACTGCCACATGACAACCCCTTATACATTCTCGTCTTTGTTTTCCCGCTCAGTTCTTTCTTCACACTCACCAACATCCCTAAATCTTGATAGAATTGCTGATTTTTCGCATTTCATATTTATGGATAACTATTGAAGGCGCCTCCCACAATTATCGGCACCATCCTCGCCTTCTCTACAAACAAATATACCTTTAAAATTGAAAACCCCGAATCTCTGTCACTCATGTTTTCGTCTTCCTTGTCCAGGCCCGGCCCAAGGGGAGTTCAAAAGGTGCTTGTGAACAGGGCCCATCAGCTATTAGGGGCCTAAATATCGTTGATGCATTATAATACTATTGGTACAACCGCAAGATGGAAGGCGTCGAACGGGAATATGAGCGAATCAAGAACGTGGAAACAAAATCGAAGCGTTAATCATCATGATCTTTTATCAGCTATGAATACGCAGTCCGATTTTCTACATGGAAACCGATTAAAGTTCCTCTTTTGCAACAGTCTATAACAATATTGGTATATGTTTGATTCTCATTCTCAGTTTTTTCGTCCAGTCTCCTTCAACCCATCACAAGCACAAATCTGATTAAGACTTCCAAGTTTCAATTCTTGGTTTGTTTCTCAGATTCTCAGATTCTCAAGAATTCTCAGTCCCAAATGATTAGGTATATGTTCGATGACCAAATTGAAACAAATTTTCTGCCAATATTTTATTTGATTAATTTGATTATATGTTCAAGAATTCCCGATGTCGCTTCAGGTATTGGTTAATAAATTTTCTGCCAATATTTTATTTGATTCAGTAGCAAATTTTCTTTCATTGCACATAATTTTGGTAAAAAAACTTGGTTTGCCACTTCGCAAGTTAGAGTCTGCACTATTATTTGAAATTGCTTATGAAAACCTAATACTTGTTAAACATATAATGAAATGAGTAGTCATTAACTTGAATGTGATTGAATTCCATGTGGAATGATTACCCATTAAGTTAACAGAAATGAGTCTTTTTTCCTTTTTCAAATCAAGTCTAAGGTTTCAAATAATACACACAATGTTAAACTCCAATCTTTTATACAGTTTCATTCCTTTATAAAAATTTGATCTTTATTAAATAAATTGTGTAGTCAAGAACTGATCTTCGAATTGTTATTGAGTTCTATTTGTTTGTTGCCTTGGGCTTTCTGCTACATGGAGGAAGGTAATATATTTCCTTAAACTTTTGTGAAATTTTGTATAGAATATATGAACTTATACTTAGAAATGTTTTGTAGGTGTGCAGGTTATTTTAAGGTTGCAAATGTTTCCTGTGGAATCAAAAGGGTGGCCAGAAAAGTTGCAGTAGGCATAAATTTAATAAACCATTTGTGAAAATGGACTTTTTTTATATGAACAATAAGTTTTATAGTTATTTAATTTTGTAGAATTTACAAGTTTTAGGGCCTAAAATTAGCAAATTGTACAGGGCCTCCAGAATCTTGGGGACGGCCCTGTCCTTGTCGATCCCTCCCCCACCATGAAGCCTTATGTCCTCCACGATGAACCGTTCACCTAAACAATATCCATCCTGATAGATGATCGGTACATATACCCACTACTGTCGTCTCCCTCTAAGAAGCGAAGCAAGTGTATTTTATTGTTTGGGGGTGTTTGTTTTTCCTCAAAAAGTCTTTTTCCCCTAAAACATCTGCAGGAGGGTAGATGTTTTTCAAAAAGATGGTTTGTTTTCTAGAAGACAAAAGATATAAAAAAAGACTTTTTCACCTCTTTTTCAAAAAGACATATTTTTTATCTTTTTGAACCTCTTTTTTAAACTTTTCAACTACACTTCACCCCACCCCATCCTAACCCACCCTACACACCCCTACCCCTACCCCCACCCACCCACCCCTACCCCTACCCACGCTACCCTCACCCTACCTACCCTACCCTTACCCCACCCACCCCACCCCCACCCTTACCCATACCACCAATGTAAGAACCTAAAATTTTTGGTAAAAGTCATAAAATAAAAAATATATAAAAGTTGGGTTGAACAAGGGCGTAACAGTAAAAATTGGTAAAAAGGGTAAAATGTTCATTTGACATCCAAATGACTTCTAAGTAATGAAAATATGATTTTGGGGTTAATATGCAATGAAATAAACTTAAAAAGAAGAATTTTGGGTTTTAGGGACAATTTTGCAAAAAATGGAACTAAAGGGGCCAAAGTGCCATTTCTTGAAACTAGTGGGCAAATTAGTATTTTGCCATGTTTTGGACTTTGATATAAAGTATTTTAGTGTTTGGGGGTAAAATGAAAGAAAAGAAACTTATAATGTTATAAAGATGTGTTTTTAAACCATTTTGGGAAAAATAGAACTAGAGGGGGCTATAATGTAAAATGGCCAAGTATAAAAGGGGAAGAAATATCTCCCAACTCTTAGAACACGGGAGAAGTCTCTGGAGAAGGCTAGACGACACGGGTTCGCTGGATTCTTGAAGATTGGAAGCGTAAATGTGATACAAATCTTTAGGAATTGAGGAATTCAAACTCACATAAGGTTAGTAATTCAATTTTCAACCTAGCTCATCGTGTGTTCTTCACGGGATAAGTTGGAAACTGAAATTTTAGTTGAAGTTCATATGGTTTTAATGATTTCTAATATCATACACATCTCATGAACTAAGAAACATGTTAAAATCAAAAGATATGATTGAATTGGGGAAAATCATGATTTTTGGCCAAGAACCCTAGTTCACGGGTCCTTGTGATCAAAGATGATTTCAGTGAATAAAGTGAGTTTAATATGATAGAATAGATGAAAGAAACTAGTATTGACAGTTAATTTGAAGTAATTTCAATTTTTGGTGTCAAAACTCTAAAAATGAAATTTTCATGAATTTAGATGGAATCAGTGATTCCATGGTTGAAAGATATGTTTAAATGATGGGTTTTGCTCCTGGAATGATTCTAAATCAATTAAGTTGTGTATTAAGAACATATCTTAAAATCATCAAAGTATGTTGCTATTGTTGAAAAATTTGAAATTTGTTCAAAAGCCTTGGAAATCAATTTTACATGATCAAATTAATTCTAAGGGGTTTTTATAAATCCTATATGTGGTAATTGTTAAAATAAAGCAGTAGAAGTGATTATTTTCGAACAAATTCGGTTTTTGAATCAAAAATGCAAAAACGGGAATGTTTGAAAAATAATCAAAATCTATGATTTTTATGGTTAAAAACATGAAGTAAATGAATGGTTTTGGTCTTGGAACAAATCCTAGGGATTAAGTCGTGTATTAAGGGCTTAAAATGAAGAAAATAGGAATTTATACCATAAAAATCGCAATATTTGGCTGCTGCAGGCCTCGTCGGGTCGCGATCGGCACCCTCATCGGGTCGCGATCTGGCGCCTGGGGAAAAATGGCCAAACTTCTCCTGCCCTCTGCCAAGAATAAGTTAGTTGGTTCATTTTTTTTTTTTTTGGAACTTGATGCTAGGCTTGTCCGATTGACCCCAAATTTTAAACATAGGTCTATTATGGACCAAAACTTCATGGAAAATTGTCGGAATTGAAATACGACCCCTCGAGGGCACTGTAGCAAAATACGTATAAAATACAATTTAACTAAAGTTGGTCATTTAAAAGTTATAGACTTGTTATGACCCAATATACTATTATAAGGACTCTAATGAGTTATAGAATCATTTAGCATGAATGTTAAAGTAGAACATGTTATTAATAAAATGTGAATAAACTCCTTAGGTACTTAAGGAGTAAAAGATCATGAATAGGAGGGACGAGGAAAAAGGATGGTTCTAGTTAGACTTCTCTAACTAGTCAAGGTGAGTAATGTGTGGATTTTCAAGTACATAGCAAAAGAAGTTTTATATAAAGGAATGAATTTTATGAAGAAATGATTTGTGAGTCAAAATGGTTTTATGAAAGTTAATATGGTTAATGAGAAAGGAAATGGTTCTGCGGAACTAAAATGTTTTGTGAAACTGGAAATGATTTTTGTGAAATAGTAAGTATAATTTATACAAAAGATAAATGAGAAATACAGAGAACTAATAAAGTGATTGATCCCCGATGATGAGAAAAGAAGTATCCGGATAAAGACCACGGCCTGCTGCGGTAGGGGTGGCAATAAGACACTACTGGGATGGTACCTCCCGTCGCGAAGTAGTTGTCTTACCTTCATAGATGAATCTGTTTCATGCTATTGGGGAAGTAGTTATACGGGTGCGTCTCGTATAAAATCTACGGGTGCGCTCGTAGGAATGTGCTCATGAATAATAAGGAATACCTATGGGTGCGCTCATAGAAAATTAAATAATATGAATATTTGAAATGTTTTGAAATATGGAAACTGTTTTGGGTCAAAACCCGTATTACTCACGAGACGTATGTCTTACGTATATTTTTCTTAAAATGCTATGTACTCAGGTAATCAAACAAGGAATTAGAAGAGTCGAGTGTGGGATGTGATGCTTGAAGTGTGGTAATGATACAGAAGAGTAATACCCCGTATGTTTAAGTTCATGTTTTGTATTGTAAAGTATTTAAAAAAAAAAATTTGTGTGAGAATGGGGTGTTACAACCAACCCCCACCTACCCACCCCACTCTCATCCCACCCGGGTTTATTTTAACTAAAATTGATGTTAGAATGAACAATTCAAAAAGACGTTAAAAACAAACAAACTTTTTTATGAATGGCGAAAACATGGAAAAGAACTTTTGGTCCACATCTTCTTCCGCAGACATGGACAAAGACAAAAGACATTTTACATCTTCCAAAACAAACACCACCTTTGTGTTGCTACCATCTTTCTGACCACAGACCATGCTAAGAAGTCGTCTTCTTTATTCCGTTTCTCCTCACTCAGATCTATGTATTTCTCTGTAAATTTTGATCTTTTTCCTTTATTTCATAACTCTTCCTCTCTCTATATTTTTCACCCAAATTGGTTCAAGAACTGATTTGATGAATTGTTAACAAGACTATTCATATGATTAAATGTGAAAATAACATCTTTTGACAAGTGGATATGAAGAATTTTACATTTTATTGAGAAAACATTTTTAACGATTTACCAAAATAATGATGGGATGAAAGTCATATATAGTAATCAAGGTTGGGCTGTCCGTAATAGCTTTTTTAATAAAGCTGGAAATCAGGGGCTCAAAAAAGATAAAAAATAAAATAAAATAAAGATAGAAATCTAGATAATTCGTTCCTGTAGCTCAAAATAGCTCAATCCCGGTGAAGATATTTTCTTGGGTCATTTTTTCTGTTGTGGCGATTTCTGAAGTAATTTGAAAAGAAAGTCTGATTGTAATAATAAACCATAGTATACATTATGCCCTCCTAAAAGTTTAGCAGTTTAACCTTTAATTGTTAGGTATTGCAGTTCCCATCATTAGAATCAAAGTGATGTTCTTATACCATTTCCTTTTTGCAAGTATTCATCTGATCTATAAATTGATTTATACTATTATGTGTTTATGATCTATGTGAAATTTGACACAGGCCTTGTGACCGCTTGCTATTAAAGTGATATTTCTTTTGTGACTTATTAGAGACGATATTTCAAGTAGCCTTCTTATTGTACATTTTTTAAACAAGATGGGTTTGCTACAAAAAGTTGAAGATTGTTCATTTATAACCGTAGAGCTCTTTTCATGCAGAAATGAAGTATGTGAAAGTTTTAAATTTGGGATTAAATGATATGGTAGATGTCATCTTGACACACATGAAAGCAGAGATTTATAACAAGCATTTGGGATTGTTTTTTAATAGGCTATGTTTATGGTCTATGGTCTGGGTCAATTGGAACCGTATTAATTTTTATTGATGAACAAACGAGTTTTAACCTGTCAAAATTTTCTATTAGAATCAAGAACTAAAGTATATTTAGATTGTTAATCTGCTTGTAATGTAACTTGAAGAATGCATAAATTTCATAAAGAAACTGGTTGCAGATTATAGAAAGCGTGTTGTTTAGATCTAAATAAGGTGTTATTGTGTCCTTTAATTGGAATTTCTGAATTTCATGGAGAATTTCAATATTTATATGTGGTTTTTATTTAACCAATGGATGATTGCTGACATCTTCATAGAATATTAGGGATTAGTGCCAGAGCAGTGAACAGTGGCGGATCATAAGAGGGGCCAGCTGGGGCCATGGCCCCCCCGGTTTTCAACGTTAGAAGTAGCATATATATATAAGTTATTTGCATTCATGGTTCATATATTCAAAGTATTAGCTTTTTGGCCCCTGCGGTAAAAAATAGAAGAAGCTATTTGGCCCCTGTTTGAAAGTTCGGCCCCCTTTAAAAAGTTTCTAGTTTCGCCCCTGGCAGTGAATCATGATGGACAATGTGCATTGGTTTCTCTGTTGACGACGACGATGATGTTGGTGGTTAATACGATGGTGTTGGCGGGAAAATATTGTTTTAAAGTATGCGTATGTACTGATCATTTAATGCCATGTGCTGTTTCTTTTGGTTTTGGTTGATAAGCATTTGAGAGAAATGAGTAGTAATGATACGTTGGATTTATGTAGGTAAGAAGAGCATTAAGAGCTTTGAAAGGAGTTGTAAGGCATCAAGCAGTATTCCAAGGTTGACAGGTCGTCGAAAAATAAACTAATGAGTGCAACACTCAAGCTGGGATTTTGAAAGAGATTGAGGTGCTTACGATAAAAAATAATTCGATTTATCCTTATAATGGCATTCTTCATGCATTAAGTTAGAAATAAAGACCCATATATATCTTACTTTAATCAAGTCCTGACCTTTTTTAGTCAAAAAGGAAATAGAACCTGCAAGTTGTTCATAATTTATCAAAAAGATAAGTGATATTTTTTAAACGTTATGGGGATCCATTTATACTTAGGCAAGCATTTCAGCCATTACGACACACTGCTCTGCAAGATTGAAGAATATGGTTTAAAATTATAATTGTAATAGCAACGTACTTTGGTATTATGAATTTTAGAACTTGAATTTTATTTTTAGATAGGAATATAGGATAACCGGGTGTATATTTATATGAAACGGCTTTGTGAAGTTGGTTTTTTGAAACTTTGAATTAGCTTGATGTAGTTTTGGATCTTTTTAGATAAAAGGGGCATTTCATTCTTAATATTTTATTGTTTTTTATAGATAACTAATTAGGGTTTTAATTTATAACAATTGTCAAATAATGTAACATTATTGTTTTTCCTGGAAGTATGTTCAAAGTTTATTGTCATTTCCATTTTGTGGTACAAAGTTCATTATTATATATGGATGGAGGGTCAAACTTTGTGGCTATTTTTTTTTGCTTATGGATAGTTCAGCGCTATTAAGGGCGTTTTCTTGAAAACTCTGTATGGTTTTACTATTTCAGGAGGCAGGTTAAAGTTCATTGCTTTTATTGGTGTGCTGTGCAAAGTATGTTGCCTTTATGGGAGTGCTATTTTGAAATGTCTGATAGGCTTCCATTGGAGTATAGACACCTCTGCACTTCATGTTATTTTGTTCAATTTTATGAGAGTGGGTTCTGTATCTGTAGTCATTTGCTGTCTGGTGATGTCATATTTTTTGTTTATCTGTTAGCTTTTGTCTTGCACCCCTTTGTATTTGGCCCAACTTCTGGCTGAATTTTATTTTTATTAATAAATTCGCCCTTATAAAAAAACTAATTGCTAAATTAGATCGATAGATATAGAAAATAAATCGAAGCCATATTTTTGATGAGACTACGAGTTTTGACAAATATTGACTTAGAAGAATAACATGGATCTGAGTCATCATTAATGGATACGAGGTTATTTGAAACTAAAATACTAACAAACGAATCAAGTTTGGTTTTGACCACTTCAGGGTTTTCTAATAAAATACTGATATGGGAATTAGTGGGTTTATAATAGAGGGGTAAATACATCAAACGATCAAAATAATATGATCCATTTAGCAAAATAATAATCCATAATGCAATGTAAATTTTGGGGAAAGACTGGTTCGCCTAAGACCGATAAAATATCATATCATCTGAGACCTGTTCGACACCAATTTTCTTCACGTCTATCTTTTATTGACATTCATGTTTTTCGGTTTTTATTTTAGTAACCAAAACAATTTGAAATCTAAAGTATTTGTTCAACTTAAATTAATTATGTCGACTTGTGTCCTACGATGAAAATTTATATCGTGTCGATGAATTTTGTCTTCTTTCTGTTTTAATTTAAAAAACTCATATGTTTAAATTTTAAAATACAACTCAGGCCATTAATATGAAATGTTTTTCTTAGTATATAACTTTATTTATTTGTCAACCGTATAACACATGAGTTTGTAACCTAGTATATATATATATATATATATATATATATATATATATATATATATATATATATATTATATATATATATATATATATATATATATATATATATATATATATATATATATATATATATATATAGGGATAGGTTCAACATAGAACCAAAAAACACCACCTAACCATAGAACCATATTCATAGCCGTAAGATATAATTACACTCAAAAGGGTATGATCGTAAAAAAAATATAACAACCAAATAAAATCCCTAAAATATAGGAGCATGTTACGTGATTTAAATTTCACTGTTGAAACATATGTTTATCTATGAACATATGTTCATCTATCAACATATGTTCATAAATAAACATATAGTTGATATAGTTCATATATAAAGACATATATGCAGAGAGAAAATACATTCATAGATAAACATATGTTCATTCATGAACATATGTTCATAAATGAACATATGTTCATTAATGAACATATTATCACAGCATGAATTTATTTCTTTTATGATTTATGGTACTATTAATGTATGAACATATATGTTCATTAATGAACAAAGTTTCCAACGATGATTTTAATCATATCGTTAATTTTCATGCCTTAATATATGATCGTTGTTCATTTATGAACATATGTTCATAGATGAACATATGTTCATAGATGAACATATGTTCATAGATGAACAAATGTTCATAGATGAATATATGTTTTAACAGTGGAATTAATAAAATAACATAACATTTGATACTCCTATATTTTAGGGATGGGTAAAAAACCCAATATGTCTTTGCTTGGGGGTGATTCCATACATAAGGTGCATATTTTATTGGTGCATCCCTTTTAATCCAATCCATTGATAAAATGATCCAATAGTTATAATGACAGTTCTATGGTTATGTGATATTATTTAGTTCTATATTGAACCTTCCTTTCTCTCTCTCTCTCTCTCTCTCTCTCTATATATATATATATATATATATATATATATATATATATATATATATATATATATATATATATATATATATATATATATATATATATATATATATATATCGAATTGGGATCCGGTAAGAAGTAAATTTTTTATAGGAAGGTAAGAAGTTTTTTATTTACATATTTTTTCGGCGAAACAACAAAATAAATCTATAGATGATGCAAAAATAACATGATTCACAAAAAAATCTCGAAAAAACAACTTGATGAATCATTTTTACGATGATTTTGTTGTTATTCACTAAAATTGTCCGTAACATAAATAAAAACTTGATTTACTAAAAAATGATTCATCAATATGTTTTTTTGGAAATTTTTTCAATAAATCATGTTATTTTTTATTCATCTAGTGATTCATTTTAGTGATTCGTTAAAAAACTAAGTAAATAAAAAACTTCTTACCTTGTTAACATAATTGTACTTCTTATTTGATTCTTCTTCTATATATATATATATATATATATATATATATATATATATATATACTATATATATATATATATATATATATATATATATATATATATATATATATATATATATATATATATATATATATATATATATATATATATATATATATATATATATATATATATATATATATATATATATATATATATATATATATATATATATATATATATATATATATATATATATATATATATATATATATATATATATATATATATATATATATATATATATAGGGTTAGGATCCCGTAGGAACCCAAAATCCGGTAGGTACCGCAAGAACTCTTCTCGTCCAATCATTCTCATAAGGGCAATAACGTCAAAATGTCTTCCTTCGACGTGAGGCAATCACGTGCGACGCACGTTCACGGATCGAAATACGAACTCGAGTATTTAAGTGGGTTTTTTTTTCAACGTGATTTAAGTGGGTTTTTTTGCTCGTTTTATTTTTTATTTATTTTTATTTTTATTTTTTATTTATTTTTATTTTTAAATTTTTTTTCAAATTTGTTTTATTTTTGATTATACTCGGTTTTTAGATTTTTATTTTTTTATTTTTTTTATTTTTTTTGATTTCTTTTAATTTTTTTAATTTTTTTTTGAATGCTACAGTTATCCATTAAATTTTCATAATTTTTGGAATTTTTTTTAATTTTAGATTTTTTATAATAATAAAAAATAAAAAAAATATTTTTTTTTAATTTTCATGATTGTGCTTGTTTTGTAGAGAATTAAATTTTAATAACTTTTTTCTTTTTAAAATTTTTTTTTACAAAGAAAAAAAACTTATGGCCCAAAAACTAAGCGGATGAATAAAAAAAACCCAGCAAACCATGTAGCGACAAGTGTCGCAATCTGGTAGGGCGTCTCGTTGCAATTACGATATTACCCTCATTAATTTGTATTATCCACCCAATAGTTTTGATTTTTATACAAGTAGCCCCCCCAAGCTTTTAAAATGTGACATTTTATTCACATTAAATCTTATCCACCCATTTTTCACAATTAAATGTCCAGATTTGTCCTTACGGTTCTTACCGGATTTTGGGTTCCTACACGATCCTCCTTATATATATATATATATATATATATATATATATATATATATATATATATATATATATATATATATATATATATATATATATATATATATATATATATATATATATATATATATATATATATATATATATATATATATATATATATATATATATATATATATATATATATATATATATATATATATATATATATAGGGTCCGGTTCCGGTGATGACTCTTTTTTCAGTGAGGACTCGCGAGGACACCTTAAAAAAATTGAAAAAAAATACAAATCATAAAATCGAGAATAATACTATCTCATTATCAAAAAAAAAAAAAATTTGAAATTTTTTGCATCATTTCAAAACCTAATGATGCAATTTTTCTGTTTTTATTTTGGATCATTATTTCATTATTAAAAAAAATAATGATACAAAAGTTTTTTTTGAATCTTTTTTTTTCTCCGATATAGTACTATGATCCATTTTATTATTTATATTTTTGTTTTATTTTTTTCAATTTTTTTAAGGTGTCCTCGCAAGTCCTCGCTTTAAGAAGAGTCCTCACCCGATCCTTATATATATATATATATATATATATATATATATATATATATATATATATATATATATATATATATATATATATATATATATATATATATATATATATATATATTGGTAGGGCGTCTCGTTGCAATTACCATATTACCCTTATTAATTTGTATTATCCACCCAATAGTTTTGATTTTTATACAAGTAGCCCCCAAGCTTTTAAAATGTGACATTTTATTCACATTAAATCTTATCCACCCATTTTTCACGATTAAAGGTCCAGATTTGTCCTTACGGTTCTTACCGGATTTTGGATTCCTACACGATCCTCCTTATATATATATATATATATATATATATATATATATATATATATATATATATATATATATATATATATATATATATATATATATATATATATATATATATATATATATATATATATATATATATATATATATATATATATATATATATATATATATATATAATCTCAAGGCCATGGGCGGAACTCAATGGGAGCTTAGGGTGGTCATGGCTTCCCCATTTTTTTTTTGCTTCCAACTATTCATAATAACGTTAACCTAATTTTTTTAAATATGAAAACACCAAAAATTCTGTTGAAAGAATAGAGAATGTCTTCTAATTGCTTTCTCTTTGACTGCTGCTGTGAGAAAGAAGAATGAGGTTGTATATTAATTTTGAATTGTTTTCAAAGTATGTTAGTTAATGTGGCTTAGGACCTAGAAAGGGGATAAAACTCAACCTAAATTTTCAGTTCGCCATTAATCTCTAATCAAAGGCATTCTTTTTCTATTTGTTATTCCTAATATTTCTTTTATATATTTATTGTTTTTCAATAAGTATTTAGAATTTGTTAAATACAATCTAATAGTTCATTATTTATAATGAGTCTAAAAGTATAGTTTATAAATGATGCAAAATAGTTAAAAAAGAAAATCAATATCAATACTATCATTAAAATTTAAATTTTTTTTATTAATTGTTAATATGCTATTTTATCTTTCTATTTTAGAATTAGTTGTTTGACAAAATAAATATGTTAGATATTACTTTATTGGTGATCTTTTAATATTACTTAATTTTATTATGTGACGTATAGTAACATTACAAAAAAAAAAAAAAAAAAAAAACAATTCGAGAGATTTTATAATTGTTAGTTAATTTTTTAAATTAGATCGTTTATATAAAGTTATAGTTCCGGGCTTTCTAGTTCTAATATTCGTGTTCGGTCCCTGTTGAAAGACCACTTTGTAGATATATAATTGTCAAATCTTTTAAAATAATACATGATCATTCTGGAAAACACGTATATGTGTCCCACCGGACATATCTGTAGCGAAGGAATTGATTACATGAGTTAAAATGTTTCTATAAGATATAGTGGTCTTTTGTTTGGTTATTTCTTTTCCTTTTAAAATTTATGTTTTCTTGAACATCATCTATACATTTTCAATAACGATTTAAAAAAGGCAGGTCTTTGCTGTATTATTTGTCAAGTCCTATGTTTTTTATTTCAATGATCGTCGATTCATTACTCAACAATAATTCAAATGTATTTTAGACTAATATATAAATATTAACATATAATTTAGTAATTTATTTATAAAATAATATTTTTATGATCAATACAGAATGTTACTATCAATCAATAACTTTATGCAAGCTGACATAATGCATACATATACAAACACACATCATCAATTCATCATATACATATAATCAAATTCCCTATAAATACAAGCGATGAAGAAGTGTTAGTTACGGCATCTACTTCCACATTCAAATGGCAGGATCATCAAACCCTCCTCCTCATGCTTCTGCGCAAACACAAGAAGACCAAGAGTACTTAAATACAAGAAATGCCAATTTTTCCAGCTTCGTTTCTGTGAAGCTTTCCGGTGAGGGAAACTACCATCTTTGGAAGACGCAGATGCTTTGCCTCCTGGAAAGTTACCGTATTCGGAGCATTCTAGATGATGAGTACTTTCGTCATCCGAGGTTGAATCAATATGACAGTCTTGTTAAAGGTTGGATATTTGGTTCAATCAGTGAAGGGCTACTTGGCATTGTTGTGGATCTTGGTACGGCCAAAGAGGTTTGGGACAAACTCAAAGACTTCTACGGTTCAACTATGACGAATTCTGAAGAAGGTATGTGCATGATAAATTGATTGCAGCATTTGGACTATAGCTAATCAACATATGCTTAATATGAACTTATAGTTTGCTGTCTTCTAGTATTGACAACTACTTTTACATGCATACACTTTTAACATGATATCACTATCTAGTGTTCATTATTGATAGCGTATGGGATATACAGTACCTATGTACTGTAATGATAACTAGCAAAAGCATACACTAAAATATTGAAAACCATTGAGCCTGCAACTACTATCATACCTGTGTCTCATGGTTACTGATACGTCCTCGGGGTCGTGCCTAAGGCCACCTCCTTCGCCAGATGATCCATTCATCCACGAGTACGTTTGTTTCATATATTTATTTCATATATTTATTGCTTTTCAATAAGTATTTAGTATTCGTTAAATACAATCTAATTGTTCATTATTTATAACTAGTAACTTTGTACCCGCACGATGCAATGATGTCGTACTAAAAAATGTTAACCTAATTTTGGAAAATATAAAAACACCAAAACCTCTGTTGAAAGAACAGAGAAGGTCTTCTTTTTGCTTTCTCTTTTGAGTGCCGTGCGAAAGAAGAATGATGTGATATATTAGTTTTAAATTGTTTTCAAACTATGTTAGTTATGAAAGTACATAGCGATAACGGTTTTTTTTTTTCAAATTCTAAATGACTTAATAAAAACCTAAAGTACACTGCTGCAATGAATTTTTCTGAAAACAGAATGCTAAGAATAATTAATGATTTAACCAATACATAATGCAATGCAACAATATGATCCACAGAAACAAAATAATGATTTGACCGACGTATAATGTTTTAATACCAAAAACAATTGAAAACACATTTCTGTAATGAAGTAGAGTTATCTCAAATTGCCACAGTAAATTTATGTATATATAACAGGCAGATCATAATATACATTACTAATATGATTAATTTAATTATGTATAAATGTGCAATTCGGTTGATAAAAATAAAAAGACAGAAAATAATTAAAGAAGTGGGTTTTAAAAAAAAGTTGTCAAACAATTTAGAGAAAAATCTATTATGAGTAAGTTTAAAAGTGTACAAAAACTCGTGGACCAAATTTGTAAAACTAATATAATATTGACATAAAATTATAAAAGTAAACCAAATTCGTTAAAACATTGGAAGATGAGCTAAAACTTCAAAAATAAAAATTCTAAAATTTTATAACTTTTGGACCAAATATGTAAAAGAAATTGAAAATGAAGAAAAAAATCGTAAATAAAGGAAACCCTTGAATGACAAATGAAATAGAGTCTACAAGGTGGATCCGCATTCACTAAACCGTTAAATTATGTAAACTTAAAAATTGGATACATTGTTATGTGGGTGCCTCTAAATACCTGGATCCACAGATCGATTAACAAAAACTTGTAAAAGGTCAAAAATTAAGTGAAAAGGTTACTATTAGTTTTTTGTTAGTAATAAAATAAGCAAATGTCTTATTTTTAACAAACAAATATAAATATTGACAAACATTTAAAATTATATTTAGAAATTTGTATATACCTAATCTAAAAGCTTTTTAAAAACAAAAATAAATTGTTTACACCAAAAAATCAATTAATTTTAAAATCAAAATTATCAAATAAATATTAATAGGATTAAGGGACGGTCTATAATTAATAATAATAATAAAACCTAATCTAAAAAGGTTAAAAGCATAAACAACAATGCCTTAAAAGTTTTAAAAAAATAGTCTAAAAAAGGTGGCCTTGGATAAAAATCGAAAATAAATAAAAGGTCATGGGAAAAAGAGTAAAAAGATCAAAGTTTGAGGAAAACATGTAGGCGTGGGAGTCAAGCTACCACCTTCAATTGCAAATAAAGGCCAACAATTTACCGCTAAGTTAGTGGCCATCTAATTATAAAAAACAACTAGCGAATCCTCGCGCGTTGCGCAGGAACAAAATTATGTAGTTAGAATAATAATATATATGTTTTGTTAAAAAATATCTAAGTCATTGTTATCTGGTATGTATTAACAATTGTATATAAGAAACAAAAAGTTGATATATCACTAATGAATTATCTTATATCAAGACATTTGTTCTAAAAAAAATCAAAAAGTAAAGAAATAATTAGTTTAATAATATAATAATAAATAAACAATAAGAAATTTCAGGATAATAGTTAAAATATAAAAAGAAATCATAGTATACCTGGAATCAGTATTGTGGAATTTTTTAGACTTATTGGTAATGAACTAACATATTTTTATTGTCAACACTTAAACAACTAAATACTAATGTTTAACTAAAATAAAATGCTTTAATTAATATGATAATATCATTATAATATTTAACTTTGTCATAATATTTACAATTACAAACTAATGATACTGTTTGTATTGATTTAATAAACATACTAAAAGCGTGTTTTTACGTACATTTAATTCTAAAAATTACATATACAATAAAATTAAAATCATGTTTCATCATCTATTTTAAACAATTAAAAACTAATATTTATTTAAAATGAATCACCATGATTCAATTGATAATATCATTATAATATATAGTTTATCATAATATGTTGATTATAAACTAACGTTAACATTATTATTATAAAGAACATGAAAAGTCATAAAAGTTTTAAATAAATGTGATTGAAGTAAAAATACCTCTATTAATGATTATAATATGTAGGTAATTGTAAAATATACTTATATATTAGAAAACTTCATTTATTAGAAGATAATTATAATATATGATGAAGTAAGTATTTTGTAAAAACTATTCAATTTAATCAAATTTAAGTATATTATATGTATGATTTACTAAGTATTTTATAAAATCATTCATTTCGATCAAATTAAATTATTAAATTATATTTTTATTACAAATGCAAAACAATTATTTATTGATCTGCTTTCTTTATTTTTTTCAATAATCTCTTCAAGTATTCATGTGTTTTTTTATAAATCACAAACATAGCACATGAGTAAAATAATATTATTTTTAACACTCTCATTAATGGTTTACATTAATGAAATTTAGACACATGTTTATCAAAAATATCTCTTCTTATTACATTTATTTAGCCATGGAAGCCATATATACAACAATTACTTCTAATACGTAAAGTTAAAAATGAAACAAACAATTAAAATAGGATTATCTCAAAATACAAATAAACACGACATCATTATACTAAAAATTATAATAGAAACATGAACGACCAAACATGATGACAATATAATATTAATATTTTTTCACGCACACTTGATAACAAAATCTGAAAAATGTGAAACAAAAGTATGAGTGACTAAAAATAGAAGTGAAGCATGATTTGAATATTTTAGTGTTCTTTTATATGTAGAGCCTATTAAGTAACTCATCAATAAAGTCAATTATACTGTTGATTTATCATAAGTTTAACATTGTTAGTCACGCATTCATCAACAACTTCTATTCTTATTACATTTATTTAACCGTGAAATTTATGTATATAACAATTACTTTTAATAAGTAAAGTTGAAAATGAAAAAACAATTAAAATACAATTCTCTCAAAATAAATATAAACACGATATCATTCTGTTAAAAACTAAAATAGAAACATAAAAAAACAAAAACATAAATGTATGAATAGAAAGGTTCTCTTTTTTTAGAGAAACATAACAACATAGTATCAATCATAAAATTAGGAATCATAATATCAATCATGACAATCATAATGTGCAAAAAAACATGACAACATAATATCAATCATAAGAATATGAATAGAAATGTTCTCTAAAAATTTAGAAAAACGAACTATATACAAATAAATTAGATAAAAAAATTTAACCCATATAACTTTACATATTTGCACCTTATTTTTCTTTTTCATGCACTCTACGTCTACGTAACAAAATCTAAAAAAAGATGAGAAACGAATGTGTGAGTAACCAAAACAAAAAGAGAGAAGCAAGCATGATTTGAATATTTAGATGATCTTATATAAGCACAAACTAACTTTTTCAATTCTTCATATTTGAATAACAAATCTCTTCAAACACATGTATCTTTTTTGTGAGCAAAACTTACTTATATACTACTAATATAAGTTACAAAGTGTATGAATGATGAAAATAAAAAGTCATTACTAATTAATAATCATAACTTAAAAACTCTTGAGTTGTAAATATTAAGTACATATAAATTAAAAAACTCTTGAGTTGTAGTGGGAGTTTGAAATGAATGTGGTGTTAATATATGAGTTATCTTGAATCACATCATGGCCTCTATTATAAGAGTTATATAGATATAGATATAGATATAGATATGTAAATCTATTTAAATAATATTAAAATTTTGCTATTCATCCGCTCACGATCAGGTTAGGTGTTGTATGCAGGGGTAATGAGTCTAAAAAACTATAGTTTTTAAATGCTGCAAAATAATTAAGAAAAAAATCAATATCAATACTATTATTAACATTTAAAAATCTATTTATTAATTATTAATATGTTATTCAATCTAAATATGTTAGATATTACTTTATTTTGTGATTTTTTAATGCTACTTAATATTATTATGTGACGTATAGTTACATTACAATTCGAGGGATTTTATAGTTGATAAATAATTTTTAAAATTAGATCATTTACATAAAGTTATAGTTCCGGCCTTTCTGGTTGTAATATTCATGTTGGGTCCTGTTGAAGGCCCTCTTTGTAGATATATAATTGTCAAATCTTTTAAAATATTATGTGATCATTCTGGAGAACACGTACATATGTTCCACCGGACATATCTGCAGCGAAGCAGCTAATTACATGAGTTAAAATGTTTCTCTAAGATATAGTAGTCTTTTGTTTGATTTTTTCTTTTCCTTTTAAAATTTAAGTTTTCTTGAACATCATCTATACAATTTCATAACGATTTAAAAAAGGCAGGGTTGTGGTTTTGTCAAGTCCTATGTTTTTTATTTGAATGATCGTTGATTCATTACTCAACACTAATTCAAAATGTATTTTAGACAATATATAAATATTAACGTATAATTTAGTAATTTATTTATAACATAATATTTTTATGATCAATACATAATGTTACTATCAATCAATAGTTTTATGCAATCTGACATAAATTCATCATATATATACATATAATCAAATTCCCTATAAATACGAGCGATGAAGAAGTGTTAGTAACGGCATCTACTTCTCCATTCAAATTGCAGGATCATCACAAGCACAATTAGACCTGGAGTACTCACATGCACTGAATGCCAATGTTTCCAACTTCGTTTCTGTGAAGCTTTCCAGTGAGGGCAACTACCATCTTTGGGAGCCTCAGATGCTTTGCCTCCTAAAAAGTCACAGTATTCAGAGCATTGTAGATAGTGAGTCTAAACATTATCCGAGGTGGGAACAGTATGACAGTCTTGTTAAAGGTTGGATCTTTGGTTCAATCAGTGAAGGGCTACTTGGCTTTCTTGTGGATCTTGATACGGCCAAAGAGGTTTGGGACGAACTCAAATACTTCTGCGGTTCAACTATGACAAATTCTGAACAAGGT
This sequence comes from Cichorium intybus, assembly GCA_023525715.1. NCBI lineage: Eukaryota > Viridiplantae > Streptophyta > Magnoliopsida > Asterales > Asteraceae > Cichorium > Cichorium intybus. The sequence continues at coordinate 72,768,334 of CM042015.1, forward strand.
ATGTGCATGATAAACCGATTGCAGCATTTGAACAATAGCTAGTCAACATATGCTTAATATGAACTTATAGTTTGCTGTCTTCCAGTATTGACAGCTAGTTTTACATGCATAGACTTTTAACATGATATCACTCTCTAGTGTTCAATTATTGAAATATTGAAAACAAGTGAGCATGCAACTACTATCATACCTGTGTCTCATGGTTACTGATACGTGCTCGGGTCGTGCCTAAGGACACCACCTTGGCCGGATCCATTCATCCACAGGCATGACCCGTGCATACGGGTTATTAACCAAGATGACTCCAACAATCTGATGCAAATACCCCACTCTCTGTGATCCTTAATTCATGTAGCTATTGCTCTACCCATGTGCACTGCTTCCTTCCCATATGACATTTTCTAGTTTCTAGCATTTTCTACTATATAATTAGTAGTGTAATTGTTTGTGTCGTGGGAGAATGAGAAGAAATTAGTAAAAGTGTCTCTATCTTGTCTCTTTATTTTTTTGGGAGGTTGACCGCCTCAAATCAGTCTCTACCAATTACATAACCATTTAATTGAAATTTCAGAAGGGAAAACAGAAGGCAGAGATGTAGCTCCATCAAAAGCAAAAAGAAAAGGCAGAGATGTGGCTTCAACAAAGGAAAAAGAGGCCATTCTGACTGAGATAAACGCAAAAGGCAAAGATAGAATTCTAACAGAATACGGTAAGAAGGTGTCGGAAGCTATTGCGGAAGGGAGATGGTCCGAAATACATTCTACTATAAAAAAAAATAAAGACAAACTCACAGAGGCAATCGACCATGAAGGCAACACGCTGCTTCATACAGTGGTTTACAAAGGCGATAAGTATTCCGTCGACCAAATACTACGGCATATGCCAGATGAACGATTACTTGGTATGAAAAATGCGCTTGGAAGCACAGCCCTTCATATTGCTATAATTGTTGGCAACAGAGAAGCAGCAAAACTCTTGATACAAAAAGACGGAAGTTTGTTGCAAATTAAAGACAGAAAAGAAAACACACCTTTGGATACAGCCTACAAATATATGCCTATAGAGACCTTTGAAAGCTTGTTAAAAAACGCTAGTTATGAGAGTAAAAGCAAGAAAAAGCCTTCTCCTTCAGAGGATTCTCCTAACCCAGGTGCAAAAATAGATGTCAAACTACTTATTTATGCAATTTCAGCAAAGAAATATGGTGAGTGGCCAATCAATATTGCATAAATACCATGAATCACACTTGCTGATTTGAATATTTAGAGACTTTCGAATATGCTTGCAGATTTGGTGACAAATTTACTCAATTGGTTTCCTGAAATTGTTGTGGAAAATGATAAAGTACTGATGGCAATAGCTAAAAACTTTCCAAGTGGGTTAGACTATGGGGATACATTTATATATCCAAGTAAGTTTCGTTCTAATGTATGTACTAGACATAGTTTTTCTCTTTAATTTCCTTTTTCCTTCCCAGGGTGCTCTAACTATTGTTTTTCTCTTTCAGTGATGGGCCAAATTCGTCCTATTGTAGTCGAGAAAGCCAAATATCCATTTTATCTGTTAGTAGCTTTCTACAGATCGATTAAAGATTCATGGCATATAGTCGACACGACGATTGGGAAAATTGTGTCTTTAGTCATGATATTGTTTCGTGAGTTATTGATAACCAATAAATATGACTCGAGAATTAATCATATACTTCACTCAAATAGTATATATTGTATTTTTCTAATAAAATCACGTGCTTACACTTGTGCTTGTACGAACAGAAATTCCGCTGATGATGCTATTGTGGATCTTTGTCTTGATTTCCCTCCTCATATGGATGGTTTACTTCCCATTCTTTATATTCTATCGCCTCTTGTGGGATGTTGCTGCAAGATTAGGTAAGAGCATATGGAGTTCATCCACGCAATGCACATAGATTTGAAGATTCTGTTTAAAAAATATTATTTTCCAACTTGTTGCAGGGGTTCCACCAATTAAGCATATAGTGGAGAAAAAAAGGGAATGGGAAAAGGCAAAAGAAGTTCTAGAATCGGTATGTAATAAAATAGATATACAGAATTGCACTCACTATTTCAAGGAACCAATTCTTGAGGCTGCACGTCAAAATGCTTTTGAGGTTGTTAATGAGATTTTAATGAGATACCCTGAAGCAATTCGGTACAAAGATAAAAATGGGTACGGCATTATAGAGTTAGCTGTCATATACCGGTCAGAAAAAATTTTCAACTTTATCCATATCTTTGAAGAGTGTAAATACAATTATAGAACATTCAAAGATTCTTCAAAGAACAATATGTTGCACTTGGCTGGAAAATTAGCTCCTTCACATAAATTGAAACTTAGCAAAGGTGCAGCATTTCAACTACAAAGAGAACTTCAATGGCGTGAGGTATACCCTAAGTGAATTATTAACCATAATTGTAGGGAACCACTGTTGCTTTTTTTGTTGTATATTTGCGTAAACGAGATAAATTAATTCTACAGGGAGTGAAGAATACTGTGTTTCCACCATACATCAATAAACAAAACATGTTTAAGGAGACACCTGATATGGTGTTCACACGAGAACACGAGAACTTGGTGAAGGAAGGAGAAAAATGGATGAGAGCCGTAGCAGAATCATGCAGTATCACTGCATCACTGATCATCACAATCGTATTTGCAGCAGCAATTACTGTACCAGGAGGAAGTAATCAAGAAACAGGTCTTCCCTTGTTTACAGAAGACATTGCTTTCACGGTCTTTGCTTTATCAGATGCAGTCTCACTATTTGCATCCAGTACCGCATTATTAATGTTCTTGTCGATTCTCACCGGACGTTTTGATGAGCAAGATTTTTTAGTCAGTATTAGCCGATAGTTTAGCCTTCCCAAATATAAGAAAGGGTTTATTATAGCAATTGTAATCATCTCCGTAAATAGCGATAGGGACACTTTGTATAAATGTGTGTTATACGATCAATAGAATGATAAAGAGAGATTATTGGCTTTTATGGTATCAGAGCGTAAATTCCAAAAACCCTAAACCCACCATTCTTTCCTTTGCCGCCTACTATTCTTCTTCTTCCATGGATCCCAAAAACCACCCTGCAATCACAGTCACTAACATCAGGAATTTCATTCCATTCACTCTTGAGATGGAAAACGGTCAATACACCTCTTGGGCTGAGCTTTTCCGCATCCACTGTCGTGCCTTTCAAGTTGGTAATCACATTGATTCATCCTTCAAACCTCCTTCTGCAACTCCATCTTCTGTAACTGCCACTGAAGCCGACAAAACCAAAGCCACAGCAGAATTCGAAGCCTGGGCACGTCTGGACGCCATTGTCCTCCAATGGATCTACGGTACGATCTCCAATGATCTCCTGCACACGATTCTTAAACCCAATACCACCGCCTCTCAAGCATGGTCTGCTCTTGAAAATATATTTCAAGATAATCAAAGCACTAGAGCTGTCTATCTCGACAGCAAGTTCGTCTCCACAAGGCTCGATCAACATCCTAATATCTCCTCCTATTGCCAAGCCATGAAGATGCTTGCAGACCAACTCGCAAATGTGGGTAACCCTGTCTCTAATCAGCGCCTGGTGCTTCAGGTGATTGCCGGTCTCAACGAAAGTTATGAAGGCCTTGCCATGATCATCCAACAAACAACTCCACTCCCCGATTTCTACGATGTCCGATCTAAACTAATCATGGAAGAAGCTCGCAAGGCTCACCAGGCCGCTGCATCTGCCGCCTCCCCCATCAGCGGTAACTCAGCCACAGCCCTAGTTGTTTCATCCGCTGCAACCTCACACCAAAACTCAGGCGACCAAAACCGGTACAACAACAACTTAGACTCCTCTCGAGGGCGTGGTCGAGGACGAGGCGGACGAGGACGTGGTCGTTCCTCCAGCGGACGCGGACGTGGTACCGGTAATCCTTCTCCACAAACATACAACAGAGGGTCTCATTCTTATCAGCCATGGTCTACGCCACCACCATGGGCGTACCCTAACTTCACTCCATGGGCGTACCCTCCTTGTCCGTACCCCACCCAGCCTCGTGGTCCCTCTCGACCGCCCTCACCTGCTTCCGGTATTCTGGGAAACCGTCCTCAGCAGGCTTACGCAACATCAGAAACCTCCAGCTACGCACCTACTGATCTGGAACAGGCTTTCCACACCATGACTATGCATCCACCGGACAATAATTGGTATGCGGACACCGCAGCAACATCTCATATGACTCCCAACTCAGGTAACTTCACGTCTTATGTCAATAATGGTCATCTTCGGAATGTAATTGTAGGTAATGGTTCTACTATTCCAATTCGGGGTATGGGTAATCAAACTCTTCCTTATCCTCTTCCTCCCTTACACCTCAAAAATGTTCTTCACACTCCTAATGTTATCAAAAATCTTTTGTCTATTCGTCGCTTTACAACTGACAATAATCTTTCCGTTGAATTTGACCCATTCGGTTTTGATGTGAAGGATTTCCCGACGCGGACTCCATTCCTCCGATGCAATAGTACCGGTGACCTCTACCCTTTCACACTCCAGTCTGACTCCCAAGTTCTACAACCGTCTGCTTTTGCTTCAATAACTAGAGATCTATGGCATCATCGCCTTGGGCACCCGGGCGCGGATGTTTTATCTTCTTTAAAGTCTAGTTTAAATTTTCGTAATGTTAAACATTTATCTTCTGTTTGTCAATCTTGTGTGTTGGGTAAACAAATAAAATTTCCTTTTTCTACGTCTACATCTATCACCCATCTTCCATTTGATATTATTCACACAGATTTATGGACATCTCCGGTACTTAGTTCCAATGGTCACCGCTACTATATTTTATTTTTGGATGACAAAACAAATTACTTATGGACATATCCTCTTGCCAACAAGTCTCAAGTCTTTTCTACATTTCTTCAATTTTTCACAATGATTCAAACCCAATTCCACTACACAATCAAAACCATTCAATGCGACAATGGTCGTGAATTCGACAACCAAACCTTTCACCAATTTTGTTCTCAAAAAGGCATCCAATTTCGTTTCTCTTGTCCGTATACATCTCCCCAAAACGGAAAAGCGGAGAGAAAAATCCGTTCCATTAATAATATACTTCGAACCCTACTAATGCACTCCAAAGTTCCCTCATACTTTTGGCACCATGCACTACAACACGCAACCTATCTCTTGAACATCCTTCCTAGTAAACTCCTCCACAACCTTACTCCCACACATCTTCTTTACAATCTCCAACCTACATATACTCATCTCCGCACATTTGGATGCTTATGTTACCCTCTAAACCCGTCCGCCACTATTCATAAACTTCAATCACGTTCTCAACCTTGTGTGTTCTTGGGTCACCCAACTAACCACCGGGGCTACAAATGCTTCGACACCAAAACAAAGACCATTTTCATCTCGCGTCACGTTATTTTTGACGAAACCATATTCCCTTTTTCCAAAATTTCCTACCCGAAAAACTCATCTAGCATGCCAATCTCATCGGACCCAAACCCACTTCTCTGGTCCGAATATACTCCACAAGAAACCAGCGAACCCTCTTCCATTCCCTCAACTACTGAAGTTCATGTTTCCAACCCTCCTCCACAATCTTCCCTTTTACGCTACTCAAGGCGTCCTCGACCCATTCCTGACACACAACCTACCGCTGCCACTCCTCCTTCACCTTCACAGCCGACTGCCCCCTCCAACACACCCGATATCCCTCCTACACGCACTATCCATACTCGTAGCATGTCCGGCATCACAAAACCCAAACAACATTACAGTTTCCACACTTCCGTTTCTATCTCTCCTTTACCTCGTAACCCTCTTGATGCACTCAAAAACCCGGACTGGAATAGTGCCATGACAGACGAATTCCGGGCCCTTATCGATAATAACACGTGGGAGTTAGTCCCGAGAACCTCTCATATGAATATAGTGCGTAGTATGTGGATTTTTCGTCATAAAACTAAATCTGACGGTTCTTTAGAGCGATACAAAGCTCGTTTGGTGTGTGATGGCAGGTCTCAAAAAGAAGGAATCGATTGTGGAGAAACATTCAGCCCGGTAGTTAAACCGGCGACAATTCGAACAGTTCTCTCCATCGCCCTTTCTAAAGAATGGCAAATTCATCAACTCGATGTTAAAAACGCTTTTCTACATGGTCATCTTCACGAAACGGTATACATGCATCAACCACCCGGCTTTCGTGACCGCACCTACCCAAACCATGTTTGTCTACTCAAGAAATCCCTCTACGGTCTAAAACAAGCACCACGAGCATGGTATCAACGATTTGCCGATTATGTCTCCACACTCGGGTTCATACATAGCAAATGTGATCATTCTTTATTTGTTTACAAGAAGGGTGTCCACACGGCTTTTCTACTACTCTATGTTGACGATATCTTACTTATTACTTCATCACCTACCCTTCGACATGAGTTTATGACATTACTTGCTAAGGAATTCGCCATGAAGGATCTTGGAATTACGATATCTTACTTATTACTTCATCACCTACCTTTTTTTTTTGTAGAGAATTAAATTTTAATAACTTTGGTTTTTTTAAAATTTTTTTTTACAAAGAAAAAAAACTTATGGCCCAAAAACTAAGCGGATGAATAAAAAAAACCCAGCAAACCATGTAGCGACAAGTGTCGCAATCTGGTAGGGCGTCTCGTTGCAATTACGATATTACCCTCATTAATTTGTATTATCCACCCAATAGTTTTGATTTTTATACAAGTAGCCCCCCCAAGCTTTTAAAATGTGACATTTTATTCACATTAAATCTTATCCACCCATTTTTCACAATTAAATGTCCAGATTTGTCCTTACGGTTCTTACCGGATTTTGGGTTCCTACACGATCCTCCTTATATATATATATATATATATATATATATATATATATATATATATATATATATATATATATATATATATATATATATATATATATATATATATATATATATATAGGGTCCGGTTCCGGTGATGACTCTTTTTTCAGTGAGGACTCGCGAGGACACCTTAAAAAAATTGAAAAAAAATACAAATCATAAAATCGAGAATAGTACTATCTCATTATCAAAAAAAAAAAATTTGAAATTTTTTGCATCATTTCAAAACCTAATGATGCAATTTTTCTGTTTTTATTTTGGATCATTATTTCATTATTAAAAAAAATAATGATACAAAAGTTTTTTTTGAATCTTTTTTTTTCTCCGATATAGTACTATGATCCATTTTATTATTTATATTTTTGTTTTATTTTTTTCAATTTTTTTAAGGTGTCCTCGCAAGTCCTCGCTTTAAGAAGAGTCCTCACCCGATCCTTATATATATATATATATATATATATATATATATATATATATATATATATATATATATATATATATATATATATATATATATATATATATATATATATATATATATATATATATATATATATATTGGTAGGGCGTCTCGTTGCAATTACCATATTACCCTTATTAATTTGTATTATCCACCCAATAGTTTTGATTTTTATACAAGTAGCCCCCAAGCTTTTAAAATGTGACATTTTATTCACATTAAATCTTATCCACCCATTTTTCACGATTAAAGGTCCAGATTTGTCCTTACGGTTCTTACCGGATTTTGGATTCCTACACGATCCTCCTTATATATATATATATATATATATATATATATATATATATATATATATATATATATATATATATATATATATATATATATATATATATATATATATATATATATATATAATCTCAAGGCCATGGGCGGAACTCAATGGGAGCTTAGGGTGGTCATGGCTTCCCCATTTTTTTTTTGCTTCCAACTATTCATAATAACGTTAACCTAATTTTTTTAAATATGAAAACACCAAAAATTCTGTTGAAAGAATAGAGAATGTCTTCTAATTGCTTTCTCTTTGACTGCTGCTGTGAGAAAGAAGAATGAGGTTGTATATTAATTTTGAATTGTTTTCAAAGTATGTTAGTTAATGTGGCTTAGGACCTAGAAAGGGGATAAAACTCAACCTAAATTTTCAGTTCGCCATTAATCTCTAATCAAAGGCATTCTTTTTCTATTTGTTATTCCTAATATTTCTTTTATATATTTATTGTTTTTCAATAAGTATTTAGAATTTGTTAAATACAATCTAATAGTTCATTATTTATAATGAGTCTAAAAGTATAGTTTATAAATGATGCAAAATAGTTAAAAAAGAAAATCAATATCAATACTATCATTAAAATTTAAATTTTTTTTATTAATTGTTAATATGCTATTTTATCTTTCTATTTTAGAATTAGTTGTTTGACAAAATAAATATGTTAGATATTACTTTATTGGTGATCTTTTAATATTACTTAATTTTATTATGTGACGTATAGTAACATTACAAAAAAAAAAAAAAAAAAAAAACAATTCGAGAGATTTTATAATTGTTAGTTAATTTTTTAAATTAGATCGTTTATATAAAGTTATAGTTCCGGGCTTTCTAGTTCTAATATTCGTGTTCGGTCCCTGTTGAAAGACCACTTTGTAGATATATAATTGTCAAATCTTTTAAAATAATACATGATCATTCTGGAAAACACGTATATGTGTCCCACCGGACATATCTGTAGCGAAGGAATTGATTACATGAGTTAAAATGTTTCTATAAGATATAGTGGTCTTTTGTTTGGTTATTTCTTTTCCTTTTAAAATTTATGTTTTCTTGAACATCATCTATACATTTTCAATAACGATTTAAAAAAGGCAGGTCTTTGCTGTATTATTTGTCAAGTCCTATGTTTTTTATTTCAATGATCGTCGATTCATTACTCAACAATAATTCAAATGTATTTTAGACTAATATATAAATATTAACATATAATTTAGTAATTTATTTATAAAATAATATTTTTATGATCAATACAGAATGTTACTATCAATCAATAACTTTATGCAAGCTGACATAATGCATACATATACAAACACACATCATCAATTCATCATATACATATAATCAAATTCCCTATAAATACAAGCGATGAAGAAGTGTTAGTTACGGCATCTACTTCCACATTCAAATGGCAGGATCATCAAACCCTCCTCCTCATGCTTCTGCGCAAACACAAGAAGACCAAGAGTACTTAAATACAAGAAATGCCAATTTTTCCAGCTTCGTTTCTGTGAAGCTTTCCGGTGAGGGAAACTACCATCTTTGGAAGACGCAGATGCTTTGCCTCCTGGAAAGTTACCGTATTCGGAGCATTCTAGATGATGAGTACTTGTTAACATCAAGGGTATTTTCGGTATTCTGTCTTTATGTTAGTTATACCGATTGGTCATTGTTTGTTAGTTAGTTGAGTTTGTTATCTTGTTTTGTATATTTACTTGGGTCTGTATGTAATCTTTCTGGTTGAATAATGAGAAATGACATAAGCCTTCGGTTGTCTTCTTCATCTTGATGCTCAAACTTCATAATCAATAACATGGTATCAGATTTCGATCCTCTTCTTCAATCATTCTCCTAATTCGTTCACTAATTCTCCATGGCTGATCTTAATTCTGAATCCAATGAATCCAATTCCCCGTCTCTCACAAATCTTAGTCCATACTTCATTGGATCTTCCGATAGCCCTAATTCAATCCTTGTTTCCACTCCTTTTACTGGAATTGCTTTTACTTCATGGAAACGATCTATGATCATCTCATTATCCGCTAAGAATAAGCTTGGTTTCGTTGATGGATCCATTTCCAAACCGGCTATCACATCATCCAATTACCAGAACTGGTTTCGAGCAAATTCAATGGTTATTAGTTGGTTACTAAATTCCCTCTCAAAGCACATTGCAGACAGTGTATTGTTTCTCGAAACTGCCTCTGATATTTGGTCCGAGCTTATTCAACGATATGAACAGTCCACTGGTGCTTCTCTTTATCAAGCTCAGCAACAACTTTTCTCCATTTCTCAAGGATCAGATGATTTCTCGATATACTTCTCCAAATTAACTAAAATTTGGGATGAAATCAAGCTTCTCCAAGATTTTCCTCCATGCTCATGTGGTACAACTGCTCGAATTCACAAATTTCTCGATGATCAAAGACTTATTCAACTTTTAATGGGTTTAAATGAGTCCTATAAAGCCATTCGTGCACAAATTCTCATGATGAAGCCCTTACCATCGGTTTCTACTGCATATTCCATTTTAATTCAAGAGGAGCAACAGAGAGGTATCAATTCTTCATCACCTCTTATTAGTGATGCTATTGCCATGCATGCATCGTCTACATCTACTTCATCCAAAAACAATCTCACTTGTTCTCACTGTAAAAAGAAAGGTCATGCTAAGTCAAACTGTTACCGATTGATTGGCTTCCCGTCTACTTTCAAATTCACCAAATCTAAACGAGAGGAACCCAAATCTACTGCACAAAATGTTACTGCTACTTCTACACCAAATATTTCAATGGATCAGTACAATCAATTGCTTCAATTACTCAAATCTCAAGGATTAAACTCATCCTCTGCTTCCGCTAACATGACTCTTACCGAAGGTGCTATGCATTCTGAAGGTAAATTTTGCTTTAAATCATTTGCTTCTAATGTATATAAATCCTCACATCTTCTTCACGAACATTTTTCCTGGATTATTGATTCCGGTGCAACTGACCACATGTGCTCCAATAAATCATTATTTCTAAACCTTCAAAAATTATCTCAGCCTCACTTGATTGGATTGCCTGATGGTCATGATACTTCCGTTGACTTTTATGGTGATGTTCAGCTTCATAATTCCATTACTCTTCACAATGTGTTGTTTGTTCCTCGATTCAAGTATAATCTTGTTTCCATTACTAAACTCACTTCTCAACTTCAAAATTTTGTTCTATTCACTGATCGTATGTGCTTCATGCAGGACCCTTTGTCGAAGACTAAATTGGCATTGGGCATCTTTGGCAATCGAGTTAATGATCTATATGTCTTTGATCATAGGTCTATTAAAACGAGTTTATCTTTTAATTGTTCTTTGTTTCCTTTACCCTGTACTTTGAACTCGTTTGCTTTAAGCAATAATTCATCTGTTTCTCTTTGGCACAACCGTTTTGGACATGCTTCATTAGAAACACTTCGTCAATTTTCTTTAATTCCTTCTAATTTTTCTTCTAATACACCTTGCTTAATTTGTTCTAAAGCACGACAACATCGATTACCCTTTCCAGAAAGTAATAGTTCTTCTAAAGCCTCATTTGACCTGGTTCATATTGATATATGGGGCCCGTTTAAACATGTTTCATATGATGGATATAAGTTTTTCTTAACCATTGTTGATGATCATACTCGACATACATGGGCTCATCTGTTACGACATAAGAGTGATGCCTTTACTATTATTAAAGGCTTTTACCAATTGATCAAAACTCAATTTTCAAAATCCATAAAAGTCATACGTAGTGACAATGCCTTTGAACTAGGATCTAGTATTGAAGGCAAAGAATTCTTTTCTGATAATGGCATTATTCATCAACGATCTACAGCTCATACTCCTCAACAAAATGGAATTGTTGAGAGAAAGCATAAACATATACTTGAAATTGCTCGTGCCCTATTCTTTCAGTCAGGATTAGGCCTACGTTATTGGACTCTTTGTGTTCAAACTGCCATTTACTTGATAAATCGTATGCCTACCAACATTCTTCAAATGAAAACGCCATTTGAAGCTTTACATAAAATTCCTCCAGATATCTCTCAACTTAAATCATTTGGATGTTTATGCTTCATTACTTCAACACCCGTAGGACGTCATAAATTTATGTCTCGTTCTACTCCTTGTATATTTGTGGGTTATCCTTTTGCTCAAAAGGCATATAAGGTCTTAAACCTGGTAAATAATCAACTTGTGGTCACTCGTGATGTTAAGTTTTTTGAAAACATATTTCCTTTACATATGTTCCCTCATCGTTCCATTTCTTCAGATAATATGTCTTATCTTCCTACTAATTCCACAGATTTACCTTCTACTGATGATATATCTTCATCTCCACCTCCACCTCCCATTTTAACTATCGTATCTAATTCTTCACCTTCTTCTATTCATTCTGATAATCACAATGATGGTCTTCCTGATCTAAATGATCAAAATCACTTCCCTCCATTAGTTGTTCCTCCCAACAATCGTCGATCTGAAAGGATTCGACATCCTCCTACTCATCTTCACGACTTCATTTGCAATCACGCTTCCTTAGATAATCCCACTCAATCCTGTACTCATACGCTTACTAATATGTGTATTCTTGATCAATTTTCTTCTAAAACTCTCAATAATGTCACATGTTCCAAGTTTGTTTTTAATGTCATCAATATTCCTTCCGAACCCGCATTCTATCATCAAGCCAAAGGTCATGTTGAATGGGAAAAAGCCATGGTGACTGAACTTACAGCCTTAGAAAAGAATCATACTTGGGATATAGTAAAACTTCCTAAAGGCAAGAAATCTATTGCATGTCGTTGGGTTTATAAGATTAAACTACGTGCTGATGGTTCAATAGAACGATATAAGGCCAGGTTAGTGGCCAAAGGGTTCACCCAACGTGAAGGAATTGACTACCATGAGACCTTCTCTCCCGTAGTCAAATTTAACACCATTCGATGCCTTATATCCGTTGCTGTCAAAAATGGTTGGGCAATTCATCAATTTGACGTTAATAATGCGTTTTTACATGGAGATCTTCATGAGGATGTTTACATGAAGATTCCTCCAGGTCTCAATGTTGATTCTCCTTCTTTAGTATGCAAACTTAAAAAATCTCTATATGGTTTAAAGCAAGCATCTCGTCAGTGGTATTCAAAGCTTGCTTCTGCCCTTCATTCAAAAGGTTTTCACCATTCTTCTAATGATTATTCATTATTCCTTAAACGAGATGGTTCTACAATTGTGGTCATAGCCGTTTATGTTGATGATATTTTAGTGACAGGAAATAATTCCACTGAAATTCACAATATTAAGAGTTTCCTTAATAATACTTTTCAAATAAAAGATTTGGGAACAATTGGTTATTTTTTGGGTCTTGAATTTAAGCAAGTTACCAATGGATTAATTGTTCATCAACAGAAGTTCATTCGTGATCTTCTTGATTCACATTCTCTCACTGATTGTGATCCAGTAGCTACTCCATTACCCACCAATCATCGTTTACTCCATAATGTGGATAATCCCTTGAGTGATCCAACGCCTTACCGACAACTTATTGGCAAGCTAAATTTTTTAACACACACTCGTCCAGATCTTTCATTTACAATACAGCATTTAAGCCAATTCAATCAGAAACCCACTCAATTACATTATGATGCAGCCATACACGTATTAAAATACTTAAAGGGTACTCTTCATCAAGCCTTGTTCTTTAATAATACTCCTTCTTTCAAGCTTGAAGCTTTTTGCGATTCTGACTGGGCCACGTGTCCTACCACAAGAAGATCTGTCAGCGGATACTTTATCTTGTTCGGTGGTATTCCCATTTCATGGAAATCTAAGAAACAGATTACTGTGTCACTTTCTTCAGCAGAGGCTGAATATCGCTCAATGAGACGAGTGTGTTCTGAAATTGCATGGCTGACAAGGGTGTTTCATGAACTTTCTGTTGAAAACATTCAACCCATACCTCTTAAATGTGATAATCTTGCGGCTATTCACATTGCTAAAAACCCGGTTTTTCATGAGAGAACTAAACATATTGAGTTGGACTGTCACTATGTTAGAGAAAAAGTTCAAAGTGGTTTAATATCTTTAGAACATGTTTCCACAAAGAATCAACTTGCTGATGTCTTTACGAAGGCTCTACCAGGACCCAAACATCGAGATGCTTTATCCAATCTGGGTTTCATTCCATGCACTCCAGCTTGAGGGGGGCTGTTAACATCAAGGGTATTTTCGGTATTCTGTCTTTATGTTAGTTATACCGATTGGTCATTGTTTGTTAGTTAGTTGAGTTTGTTATCTTGTTTTGTATATTTACTTGGGTCTGTATGTAATCTTTCTGGTTGAATAATGAGAAATGACATAAGCCTTCGGTTGTCTTCTTCATCTTGATGCTCAAACTTCATAATCAATAACAGTACTTTCGTCATCCGAGGTTGAATCAATATGACAGTCTTGTTAAAGGTTGGATATTTGGTTCAATCAGTGAAGGGCTACTTGGCATTGTTGTGGATCTTGGTACGGCCAAAGAGGTTTGGGACAAACTCAAAGACTTCTACGGTTCAACTATGACGAATTCTGAAGAAGGTATGTGCATGATAAATTGATTGCAGCATTTGGACTATAGCTAATCAACATATGCTTAATATGAACTTATAGTTTGCTGTCTTCTAGTATTGACAACTACTTTTACATGCATACACTTTTAACATGATATCACTATCTAGTGTTCATTATTGATAGCGTATGGGATATACAGTACCTATGTACTGTAATGATAACTAGCAAAAGCATACACTAAAATATTGAAAACCATTGAGCCTGCAACTACTATCATACCTGTGTCTCATGGTTACTGATACGTCCTCGGGGTCGTGCCTAAGGCCACCTCCTTCGCCAGATGATCCATTCATCCACGAGTACGTTTGTTTCATATATTTATTTCATATATTTATTGCTTTTCAATAAGTATTTAGTATTCGTTAAATACAATCTAATTGTTCATTATTTATAACTAGTAACTTTGTACCCGCACGATGCAATGATGTCGTACTAAAAAATGTTAACCTAATTTTGGAAAATATAAAAACACCAAAACCTCTGTTGAAAGAACAGAGAAGGTCTTCTTTTTGCTTTCTCTTTTGAGTGCCGTGCGAAAGAAGAATGATGTGATATATTAGTTTTAAATTGTTTTCAAACTATGTTAGTTATGAAAGTACATAGCGATAACGGTTTTTTTTTTTCAAATTCTAAATGACTTAATAAAAACCTAAAGTACACTGCTGCAATGAATTTTTCTGAAAACAGAATGCTAAGAATAATTAATGATTTAACCAATACATAATGCAATGCAACAATATGATCCACAGAAACAAAATAATGATTTGACCGACGTATAATGTTTTAATACCAAAAACAATTGAAAACACATTTCTGTAATGAAGTAGAGTTATCTCAAATTGCCACAGTAAATTTATGTATATATAACAGGCAGATCATAATATACATTACTAATATGATTAATTTAATTATGTATAAATGTGCAATTCGGTTGATAAAAATAAAAAGACAGAAAATAATTAAAGAAGTGGGTTTTAAAAAAAAGTTGTCAAACAATTTAGAGAAAAATCTATTATGAGTAAGTTTAAAAGTGTACAAAAACTCGTGGACCAAATTTGTAAAACTAATATAATATTGACATAAAATTATAAAAGTAAACCAAATTCGTTAAAACATTGGAAGATGAGCTAAAACTTCAAAAATAAAAATTCTAAAATTTTATAACTTTTGGACCAAATATGTAAAAGAAATTGAAAATGAAGAAAAAAATCGTAAATAAAGGAAACCCTTGAATGACAAATGAAATAGAGTCTACAAGGTGGATCCGCATTCACTAAACCGTTAAATTATGTAAACTTAAAAATTGGATACATTGTTATGTGGGTGCCTCTAAATACCTGGATCCACAGATCGATTAACAAAAACTTGTAAAAGGTCAAAAATTAAGTGAAAAGGTTACTATTAGTTTTTTGTTAGTAATAAAATAAGCAAATGTCTTATTTTTAACAAACAAATATAAATATTGACAAACATTTAAAATTATATTTAGAAATTTGTATATACCTAATCTAAAAGCTTTTTAAAAACAAAAATAAATTGTTTACACCAAAAAATCAATTAATTTTAAAATCAAAATTATCAAATAAATATTAATAGGATTAAGGGACGGTCTATAATTAATAATAATAATAAAACCTAATCTAAAAAGGTTAAAAGCATAAACAACAATGCCTTAAAAGTTTTAAAAAAATAGTCTAAAAAAGGTGGCCTTGGATAAAAATCGAAAATAAATAAAAGGTCATGGGAAAAAGAGTAAAAAGATCAAAGTTTGAGGAAAACATGTAGGCGTGGGAGTCAAGCTACCACCTTCAATTGCAAATAAAGGCCAACAATTTACCGCTAAGTTAGTGGCCATCTAATTATAAAAAACAACTAGCGAATCCTCGCGCGTTGCGCAGGAACAAAATTATGTAGTTAGAATAATAATATATATGTTTTGTTAAAAAATATCTAAGTCATTGTTATCTGGTATGTATTAACAATTGTATATAAGAAACAAAAAGTTGATATATCACTAATGAATTATCTTATATCAAGACATTTGTTCTAAAAAAAATCAAAAAGTAAAGAAATAATTAGTTTAATAATATAATAATAAATAAACAATAAGAAATTTCAGGATAATAGTTAAAATATAAAAAGAAATCATAGTATACCTGGAATCAGTATTGTGGAATTTTTTAGACTTATTGGTAATGAACTAACATATTTTTATTGTCAACACTTAAACAACTAAATACTAATGTTTAACTAAAATAAAATGCTTTAATTAATATGATAATATCATTATAATATTTAACTTTGTCATAATATTTACAATTACAAACTAATGATAATGTTTGTATTGATTTAATAAACATACTAAAAGCGTGTTTTTACGTACATTTAATTCTAAAAATTACATATACAATAAAATTAAAATCATGTTTCATCATCTATTTTAAACAATTAAAAACTAATATTTATTTAAAATGAATCACCATGATTCAATTGATAATATCATTATAATATATAGTTTATCATAATATGTTGATTATAAACTAACGTTAACATTATTATTATAAAGAACATGAAAAGTCATAAAAGTTTTAAATAAATGTGATTGAAGTAAAAATACCTCTATTAATGATTATAATATGTAGGTAATTGTAAAATATACTTATATATTAGAAAACTTCATTTATTAGAAGATAATTATAATATATGATGAAGTAAGTATTTTGTAAAAACTATTCAATTTAATCAAATTTAAGTATATTATATGTATGATTTACTAAGTATTTTATAAAATCATTCATTTCGATCAAATTAAATTATTAAATTATATTTTTATTACAAATGCAAAACAATTATTTATTGATCTGCTTTCTTTATTTTTTTCAATAATCTCTTCAAGTATTCATGTGTTTTTTTATAAATCACAAACATAGCACATGAGTAAAATAATATTATTTTTAACACTCTCATTAATGGTTTACATTAATGAAATTTAGACACATGTTTATCAAAAATATCTCTTCTTATTACATTTATTTAGCCATGGAAGCCATATATACAACAATTACTTCTAATACGTAAAGTTAAAAATGAAACAAACAATTAAAATAGGATTATCTCAAAATACAAATAAACACGACATCATTATACTAAAAATTATAATAGAAACATGAACGACCAAACATGATGACAATATAATATTAATATTTTTTCACGCACACTTGATAACAAAATCTGAAAAATGTGAAACAAAAGTATGAGTGACTAAAAATAGAAGTGAAGCATGATTTGAATATTTTAGTGTTCTTTTATATGTAGAGCCTATTAAGTAACTCATCAATAAAGTCAATTATACTGTTGATTTATCATAAGTTTAACATTGTTAGTCACGCATTCATCAACAACTTCTATTCTTATTACATTTATTTAACCGTGAAATTTATGTATATAACAATTACTTTTAATAAGTAAAGTTGAAAATGAAAAAACAATTAAAATACAATTCTCTCAAAATAAATATAAACACGATATCATTCTGTTAAAAACTAAAATAGAAACATAAAAAAACAAAAACATAAATGTATGAATAGAAAGGTTCTCTTTTTTTAGAGAAACATAACAACATAGTATCAATCATAAAATTAGGAATCATAATATCAATCATGACAATCATAATGTGCAAAAAAACATGACAACATAATATCAATCATAAGAATATGAATAGAAATGTTCTCTAAAAATTTAGAAAAACGAACTATATACAAATAAATTAGATAAAAAAATTTAACCCATATAACTTTACATATTTGCACCTTATTTTTCTTTTTCATGCACTCTACGTCTACGTAACAAAATCTAAAAAAAGATGAGAAACGAATGTGTGAGTAACCAAAACAAAAAGAGAGAAGCAAGCATGATTTGAATATTTAGATGATCTTATATAAGCACAAACTAACTTTTTCAATTCTTCATATTTGAATAACAAATCTCTTCAAACACATGTATCTTTTTTGTGAGCAAAACTTACTTATATACTACTAATATAAGTTACAAAGTGTATGAATGAGGAAAATAAAAAGTCATTACTAATTAATAATCATAACTTAAAAACTCTTGAGTTGTAAATATTAAGTACATATAAATTAAAAAACTCTTGAGTTGTAGTGGGAGTTTGAAATGAATGTGGTGTTAATATATGAGTTATCTTGAATCACATCATGGCCTCTATTATAAGAGTTATATAGATATAGATATAGATATAGATATGTAAATCTATTTAAATAATATTAAAATTTTGCTATTCATCCGCTCACGATCAGGTTAGGTGTTGTATGCAGGGGTAATGAGTCTAAAAAACTATAGTTTTTAAATGCTGCAAAATAATTAAGAAAAAAATCAATATCAATACTATTATTAACATTTAAAAATCTATTTATTAATTATTAATATGTTATTCAATCTAAATATGTTAGATATTACTTTATTTTGTGATTTTTTAATGCTACTTAATATTATTATGTGACGTATAGTTACATTACAATTCGAGGGATTTTATAGTTGATAAATAATTTTTAAAATTAGATCATTTACATAAAGTTATAGTTCCGGCCTTTCTGGTTGTAATATTCATGTTGGGTCCTGTTGAAGGCCCTCTTTGTAGATATATAATTGTCAAATCTTTTAAAATATTATGTGATCATTCTGGAGAACACGTACATATGTTCCACCGGACATATCTGCAGCGAAGCAGCTAATTACATGAGTTAAAATGTTTCTCTAAGATATAGTAGTCTTTTGTTTGATTTTTTCTTTTCCTTTTAAAATTTAAGTTTTCTTGAACATCATCTATACAATTTCATAACGATTTAAAAAAGGCAGGGTTGTGGTTTTGTCAAGTCCTATGTTTTTTATTTGAATGATCGTTGATTCATTACTCAACACTAATTCAAAATGTATTTTAGACAATATATAAATATTAACGTATAATTTAGTAATTTATTTATAACATAATATTTTTATGATCAATACATAATGTTACTATCAATCAATAGTTTTATGCAATCTGACATAAATTCATCATATATATACATATAATCAAATTCCCTATAAATACGAGCGATGAAGAAGTGTTAGTAACGGCATCTACTTCTCCATTCAAATTGCAGGATCATCACAAGCACAATTAGACCTGGAGTACTCACATGCACTGAATGCCAATGTTTCCAACTTCGTTTCTGTGAAGCTTTCCAGTGAGGGCAACTACCATCTTTGGGAGCCTCAGATGCTTTGCCTCCTAAAAAGTCACAGTATTCAGAGCATTGTAGATAGTGAGTCTAAACATTATCCGAGGTGGGAACAGTATGACAGTCTTGTTAAAGGTTGGATCTTTGGTTCAATCAGTGAAGGGCTACTTGGCTTTCTTGTGGATCTTGATACGGCCAAAGAGGTTTGGGACGAACTCAAATACTTCTGCGGTTCAACTATGACAAATTCTGAACAAGGTATGTGCATGATAAACCGATTGCAGCATTTGAACAATAGCTAGTCAACATATGCTTAATATGAACTTATAGTTTGCTGTCTTCCAGTATTGACAGTTAGTTTTACATGCATAGACTTTTAACATGATATCACTCTCTAGTGTTCAATTATTGAAATATTGAAAACAAGTGAGCATGCAACTACTATCATACCTGTGTCTCATGGTTACTGATACGTGCTCGGGTCGTGCCTAAGGACACCACCTTGGCCGGATCCATTCATCCACAGGCATGACCCGTGCATACGGGTTATTAACCAAGATGACTCCAACAATCTGATGCAAATACCCCACTCTCTGTGATCCTTAATTCATGTAGCTATTGCTCTACCCATGTGCACTGCTTCCTTCCCATATGACATTTTCTAGTTTCTAGCATTTTCTACTATATAATTAGTAGTGTAATTGTTTGTGTCGTGGGAGAATGAGAAGAAATTAGTAAAAGTGTCTCTATCTTGTCTCTTTATTTTTTTGGGAGGTTGACCGCCTCAAATCAGTCTCTACCAATTACATAACCATTTAATTGAAATTTCAGAAGGGAAAACAGAAGGCAGAGATGTAGCTCCATCAAAAGCAAAAAGAAAAGGCAGAGATGTGGCTTCAACAAAGGAAAAAGAGGCCATTCTGACTGAGATAAACGCAAAAGGCAAAGATAGAATTCTAACAGAATACGGTAAGAAGGTGTCGGAAGCTATTGCGGAAGGGAGATGGTCCGAAATACATTCTACTATAAAAAAAAATAAAGACAAACTCACAGAGGCAATCGACCATGAAGGCAACACGCTGCTTCATACAGTGGTTTACAAAGGCGATAAGTATTCCGTCGACCAAATACTACGGCATATGCCAGATGAACGATTACTTGGTATGAAAAATGCGCTTGGAAGCACAGCCCTTCATATTGCTATAATTGTTGGCAACAGAGAAGCAGCAAAACTCTTGATACAAAAAGACGGAAGTTTGTTGCAAATTAAAGACAGAAAAGAAAACACACCTTTGGATACAGCCTACAAATATATGCCTATAGAGACCTTTGAAAGCTTGTTAAAAAACGCTAGTTATGAGAGTAAAAGCAAGAAAAAGCCTTCTCCTTCAGAGGATTCTCCTAACCCAGGTGCAAAAATAGATGTCAAACTACTTATTTATGCAATTTCAGCAAAGAAATATGGTGAGTGGCCAATCAATATTGCATAAATACCATGAATCACACTTGCTGATTTGAATATTTAGAGACTTTCGAATATGCTTGCAGATTTGGTGACAAATTTACTCAATTGGTTTCCTGAAATTGTTGTGGAAAATGATAAAGTACTGATGGCAATAGCTAAAAACTTTCCAAGTGGGTTAGACTATGGGGATACATTTATATATCCAAGTAAGTTTCGTTCTAATGTATGTACTAGACATAGTTTTTCTCTTTAATTTCCTTTTTCCTTCCCAGGGTGCTCTAACTATTGTTTTTCTCTTTCAGTGATGGGCCAAATTCGTCCTATTGTAGTCGAGAAAGCCAAATATCCATTTTATCTGTTAGTAGCTTTCTACAGATCGATTAAAGATTCATGGCATATAGTCGACACGACGATTGGGAAAATTGTGTCTTTAGTCATGATATTGTTTCGTGAGTTATTGATAACCAATAAATATGACTCGAGAATTAATCATATACTTCACTCAAATAGTATATATTGTATTTTTCTAATAAAATCACGTGCTTACACTTGTGCTTGTACGAACAGAAATTCCGCTGATGATGCTATTGTGGATCTTTGTCTTGATTTCCCTCCTCATATGGATGGTTTACTTCCCATTCTTTATATTCTATCGCCTCTTGTGGGATGTTGCTGCAAGATTAGGTAAGAGCATATGGAGTTCATCCACGCAATGCACATAGATTTGAAGATTCTGTTTAAAAAATATTATTTTCCAACTTGTTGCAGGGGTTCCACCAATTAAGCATATAGTGGAGAAAAAAAGGGAATGGGAAAAGGCAAAAGAAGTTCTAGAATCGGTATGTAATAAAATAGATATACAGAATTGCACTCACTATTTCAAGGAACCAATTCTTGAGGCTGCACGTCAAAATGCTTTTGAGGTTGTTAATGAGATTTTAATGAGATACCCTGAAGCAATTCGGTACAAAGATAAAAATGGGTACGGCATTATAGAGTTAGCTGTCATATACCGGTCAGAAAAAATTTTCAACTTTATCCATATCTTTGAAGAGTGTAAATACAATTATAGAACATTCAAAGATTCTTCAAAGAACAATATGTTGCACTTGGCTGGAAAATTAGCTCCTTCACATAAATTGAAACTTAGCAAAGGTGCAGCATTTCAACTACAAAGAGAACTTCAATGGCGTGAGGTATACCCTAAGTGAATTATTAACCATAATTGTAGGGAACCACTGTTGCTTTTTTTGTTGTATATTTGCGTAAACGAGATAAATTAATTCTACAGGGAGTGAAGAATACTGTGTTTCCACCATACATCAATAAACAAAACATGTTTAAGGAGACACCTGATATGGTGTTCACACGAGAACACGAGAACTTGGTGAAGGAAGGAGAAAAATGGATGAGAGCCGTAGCAGAATCATGCAGTATCACTGCATCACTGATCATCACAATCGTATTTGCAGCAGCAATTACTGTACCAGGAGGAAGTAATCAAGAAACAGGTCTTCCCTTGTTTACAGAAGACATTGCTTTCACGGTCTTTGCTTTATCAGATGCAGTCTCACTATTTGCATCCAGTACCGCATTATTAATGTTCTTGTCGATTCTCACCGGACGTTTTGATGAGCAAGATTTTTTAGTCAGTATTAGCCGATAGTTTAGCCTTCCCAAATATAAGAAAGGGTTTATTATAGCAATTGTAATCATCTCCGTAAATAGCGATAGGGACACTTTGTATAAATGTGTGTTATACGATCAATAGAATGATAAAGAGAGATTATTGGCTTTTATGGTATCAGAGCGTAAATTCCAAAAACCCTAAACCCACCATTCTTTCCTTTGCCGCCTACTATTCTTCTTCTTCCATGGATCCCAAAAACCACCCTGCAATCACAGTCACTAACATCAGGAATTTCATTCCATTCACTCTTGAGATGGAAAACGGTCAATACACCTCTTGGGCTGAGCTTTTCCGCATCCACTGTCGTGCCTTTCAAGTTGGTAATCACATTGATTCATCCTTCAAACCTCCTTCTGCAACTCCATCTTCTGTAACTGCCACTGAAGCCGACAAAACCAAAGCCACAGCAGAATTCGAAGCCTGGGCACGTCTGGACGCCATTATCCTCCAATGGATCTACGGTACGATCTCCAATGATCTCCTGCACACGATTCTTAAACCCAATACCACCGCCTCTCAAGCATGGTCTGCTCTTGAAAATATATTTCAAGATAATCAAAGCACTAGAGCTGTCTATCTCGACAGCAAGTTCGTCTCCACAAGGCTCGATCAACATCCTAATATCTCCTCCTATTGCCAAGCCATGAAGATGCTTGCAGACCAACTCGCAAATGTGGGTAACCCTGTCTCTAATCAGCGCCTGGTGCTTCAGGTGATTGCCGGTCTCAACGAAAGTTATGAAGGCCTTGCCATGATCATCCAACAAACAACTCCACTCCCCGATTTCTACGATGTCCGATCTAAACTAATCATGGAAGAAGCTCGCAAGGCTCACCAGGCCGCTGCATCTGCCGCCTCCCCCATCAGCGGTAACTCAGCCACAGCCCTAGTTGTTTCATCCGCTGCAACCTCACACCAAAACTCAGGCGACCAAAACCGGTACAACAACAACTTAGACTCCTCTCGAGGGCGTGGTCGAGGACGAGGCGGACGAGGACGTGGTCGTTCCTCCAGCGGACGCGGACGTGGTACCGGTAATCCTTCTCCACAAACATACAACAGAGGGTCTCATTCTTATCAGCCATGGTCTACGCCACCACCATGGGCGTACCCTAACTTCACTCCATGGGCGTACCCTCCTTGTCCGTACCCCACCCAGCCTCGTGGTCCCTCTCGACCGCCCTCACCTGCTTCCGGTATTCTGGGAAACCGTCCTCAGCAGGCTTACGCAACATCAGAAACCTCCAGCTACGCACCTACTGATCTGGAACAGGCTTTCCACACCATGACTATGCATCCACCGGACAATAATTGGTATGCGGACACCGCAGCAACATCTCATATGACTCCCAACTCAGGTAACTTCACGTCTTATGTCAATAATGGTCATCTTCGGAATGTAATTGTAGGTAATGGTTCTACTATTCCAATTCGGGGTATGGGTAATCAAACTCTTCCTTATCCTCTTCCTCCCTTACACCTCAAAAATGTTCTTCACACTCCTAATGTTATCAAAAATCTTTTGTCTATTCGTCGCTTTACAACTGACAATAATCTTTCCGTTGAATTTGACCCATTCGGTTTTGATGTGAAGGATTTCCCGACGCGGACTCCATTCCTCCGATGCAATAGTACCGGTGACCTCTACCCTTTCACACTCCAGTCTGACTCCCAAGTTCTACAACCGTCTGCTTTTGCTTCAATAACTAGAGATCTATGGCATCATCGCCTTGGGCACCCGGGCGCGGATGTTTTATCTTCTTTAAAGTCTAGTTTAAATTTTCGTAATGTTAAACATTTATCTTCTGTTTGTCAATCTTGTGTGTTGGGTAAACAAATAAAATTTCCTTTTTCTACGTCTACATCTATCACCCATCTTCCATTTGATATTATTCACACAGATTTATGGACATCTCCGGTACTTAGTTCCAATGGTCACCGCTACTATATTTTATTTTTGGATGACAAAACAAATTACTTATGGACATATCCTCTTGCCAACAAGTCTCAAGTCTTTTCTACATTTCTTCAATTTTTCACAATGATTCAAACCCAATTCCACTACACAATCAAAACCATTCAATGCGACAATGGTCGTGAATTCGACAACCAAACCTTTCACCAATTTTGTTCTCAAAAAGGCATCCAATTTCGTTTCTCTTGTCCGTATACATCTCCCCAAAACGGAAAAGCGGAGAGAAAAATCCGTTCCATTAATAATATACTTCGAACCCTACTAATGCACTCCAAAGTTCCCTCATACTTTTGGCACCATGCACTACAACACGCAACCTATCTCTTGAACATCCTTCCTAGTAAACTCCTCCACAACCTTACTCCCACACATCTTCTTTACAATCTCCAACCTACATATACTCATCTCCGCACATTTGGATGCTTATGTTACCCTCTAAACCCGTCCGCCACTATTCATAAACTTCAATCACGTTCTCAACCTTGTGTGTTCTTGGGTCACCCAACTAACCACCGGGGCTACAAATGCTTCGACACCAAAACAAAGACCATTTTCATCTCGCGTCACGTTATTTTTGACGAAACCATATTCCCTTTTTCCAAAATTTCCTACCCGAAAAACTCATCTAGCATGCCAATCTCATCGGACCCAAACCCACTTCTCTGGTCCGAATATACTCCACAAGAAACCAGCGAACCCTCTTCCATTCCCTCAACTACTGAAGTTCATGTTTCCAACCCTCCTCCACAATCTTCCCTTTTACGCTACTCAAGGCGTCCTCGACCCATTCCTGACACACAACCTACCGCTGCCACTCCTCCTTCACCTTCACAGCCGACTGCCCCCTCCAACACACCCGATATCCCTCCTACACGCACTATCCATACTCGTAGCATGTCCGGCATCACAAAACCCAAACAACATTACAGTTTCCACACTTCCGTTTCTATCTCTCCTTTACCTCGTAACCCTCTTGATGCACTCAAAAACCCGGACTGGAATAGTGCCATGACAGACGAATTCCGGGCCCTTATCGATAATAACACGTGGGAGTTAGTCCCGAGAACCTCTCATATGAATATAGTGCGTAGTATGTGGATTTTTCGTCATAAAACTAAATCTGACGGTTCTTTAGAGCGATACAAAGCTCGTTTGGTGTGTGATGGCAGGTCTCAAAAAGAAGGAATCGATTGTGGAGAAACATTCAGCCCGGTAGTTAAACCGGCGACAATTCGAACAGTTCTCTCCATCGCCCTTTCTAAAGAATGGCAAATTCATCAACTCGATGTTAAAAACGCTTTTCTACATGGTCATCTTCACGAAACGGTATACATGCATCAACCACCCGGCTTTCGTGACCGCACCTACCCAAACCATGTTTGTCTACTCAAGAAATCCCTCTACGGTCTAAAACAAGCACCACGAGCATGGTATCAACGATTTGCCGATTATGTCTCCACACTCGGGTTCATACATAGCAAATGTGATCATTCTTTATTTGTTTACAAGAAGGGTGTCCACACGGCTTTTCTACTACTCTATGTTGACGATATCTTACTTATTACTTCATCACCTACCCTTCGACATGAGTTTATGACATTACTTGCTAAGGAATTCGCCATGAAGGATCTTGGAATTACGATATCTTACTTATTACTTCATCACCTACCCTTTTTTTTTGTAGAGAATTAAATGTTAATAACTTTGGTTTTTTTAAAATTTTTTTTTACAAAGAAAAAAAACTTATGGCCCAAAAACTAAGCGGATGAATAAAAAAAACCCAGCAAACCATGTAGCGACAAGTGTCGCAATCTGGTAGGGCGTCTCGTTGCAATTACGATATTACCCTCATTAATTTGTATTATCCACCCAATAGTTTTGATTTTTATACAAGTAGCCCCCCCAAGCTTTTAAAATGTGACATTTTATTCACATTAAATCTTATCCACCCATTTTTCACAATTAAATGTCCAGATTTGTCCTTACGGTTCTTACCGGATTTTGGGTTCCTACACGATCCTCCTTATATATATATATATATATATATATATATATATATATATATATATATATATATATATATATATATATATATATATATATATATATATATATATATATATATATATATATATATATAGGGTCCGGTTCCGGTGATGACTCTTTTTTCAGTGAGGACTCGCGAGGACACCTTAAAAAAATTGAAAAAAAATACAAATCATAAAATCGAGAATAGTACTATCTCATTATCAAAAAAAAAAAATTTGAAATTTTTTGCATCATTTCAAAACCTAATGATGCAATTTTTCTGTTTTTATTTTGGATCATTATTTCATTATTAAAAAAAATAATGATACAAAAGTTTTTTTTGAATCTTTTTTTTTCTCCGATATAGTACTATGATCCATTTTATTATTTATATTTTTGTTTTATTTTTTTCAATTTTTTTAAGGTGTCCTCGCAAGTCCTCGCTTTAAGAAGAGTCCTCACCCGATCCTTATATATATATATATATATATATATATATATATATATATATATATATATATATATATATATATATATATATATATATATATATATATATATATATATATATATATATATATATATATATATATATATATATTGGTAGGGCGTCTCGTTGCAATTACCATATTACCCTTATTAATTTGTATTATCCACCCAATAGTTTTGATTTTTATACAAGTAGCCCCCAAGCTTTTAAAATGTGACATTTTATTCACATTAAATCTTATCCACCCATTTTTCACGATTAAAGGTCCAGATTTGTCCTTACGGTTCTTACCGGATTTTGGATTCCTACACGATCCTCCTTTTATATATATATATATATATATATATATATATATATATATATATATATATATATATATATATATATATATATATATATATATATATATATATATATATATATATATATATATATATATATATATATATAATCTCAAGGCCATGGGCGGAACTCAATGGGAGCTTAGGGTGGTCATGGCTTCCCCATTTTTTTTTTGCTTCCAACTATTCATAATAACGTTAACCTAATTTTTTTAAATATGAAAACACCAAAAATTCTGTTGAAAGAATAGAGAATGTCTTCTAATTGCTTTCTCTTTGACTGCTGCTGTGAGAAAGAAGAATGAGGTTGTATATTAATTTTGAATTGTTTTCAAAGTATGTTAGTTAATGTGGCTTAGGACCTAGAAAGGGGATAAAACTCAACCTAAATTTTCAGTTCGCCATTAATCTCTAATCAAAGGCATTCTTTTTCTATTTGTTATTCCTAATATTTCTTTTATATATTTATTGTTTTTCAATAAGTATTTAGAATTTGTTAAATACAATCTAATAGTTCATTATTTATAATGAGTCTAAAAGTATAGTTTATAAATGATGCAAAATAGTTAAAAAAGAAAATCAATATCAATACTATCATTAAAATTTAAATTTTTTTTTATTAATTGTTAATATGCTATTTTATCTTTCTATTTTAGAATTAGTTGTTTGACAAAATAAATATGTTAGATATTACTTTATTGGTGATCTTTTAATATTACTTAATTTTATTATGTGACGTATAGTAACATTACAAAAAAAAAAAAAAAAAAAAAAAACAATTCGAGAGATTTTATAATTGTTAGTTAATTTTTTAAATTAGATCGTTTATATAAAGTTATAGTTCCGGGCTTTCTAGTTCTAATATTCGTGTTCGGTCCCTGTTGAAAGACCACTTTGTAGATATATAATTGTCAAATCTTTTAAAATAATACATGATCATTCTGGAAAACACGTATATGTGTCCCACCGGACATATCTGTAGCGAAGGAATTGATTACATGAGTTAAAATGTTTCTATAAGATATAGTGGTCTTTTGTTTGGTTATTTCTTTTCCTTTTAAAATTTATGTTTTCTTGAACATCATCTATACATTTTCAATAACGATTTAAAAAAGGCAGGTCTTTGCTGTATTATTTGTCAAGTCCTATGTTTTTTATTTCAATGATCGTCGATTCATTACTCAACAATAATTCAAATGTATTTTAGACTAATATATAAATATTAACATATAATTTAGTAATTTATTTATAAAATAATATTTTTATGATCAATACAGAATGTTACTATCAATCAATAACTTTATGCAAGCTGACATAATGCATACATATACAAACACACATCATCAATTCATCATATACATATAATCAAATTCCCTATAAATACAAGCGATGAAGAAGTGTTAGTTACGGCATCTACTTCCACATTCAAATGGCAGGATCATCAAACCCTCCTCCTCATGCTTCTGCGCAAACACAAGAAGACCAAGAGTACTTAAATACAAGAAATGCCAATTTTTCCAGCTTCGTTTCTGTGAAGCTTTCCGGTGAGGGAAACTACCATCTTTGGAAGACGCAGATGCTTTGCCTCCTGGAAAGTTACCGTATTCGGAGCATTCTAGATGATGAGTACTTTCGTCATCCGAGGTTGAATCAATATGACAGTCTTGTTAAAGGTTGGATATTTGGTTCAATCAGTGAAGGGCTACTTGGCATTGTTGTGGATCTTGGTACGGCCAAAGAGGTTTGGGACAAACTCAAAGACTTCTACGGTTCAACTATGACGAATTCTGAAGAAGGTATGTGCATGATAAATTGATTGCAGCATTTGGACTATAGCTAATCAACATATGCTTAATATGAACTTATAGTTTGCTGTCTTCTAGTATTGACAACTACTTTTACATGCATACACTTTTAACATGATATCACTATCTAGTGTTCATTATTGATAGCGTATGGGATATACAGTACCTATGTACTGTAATGATAACTAGCAAAAGCATACACTAAAATATTGAAAACCATTGAGCCTGCAACTACTATCATACCTGTGTCTCATGGTTACTGATACGTCCTCGGGGTCGTGCCTAAGGCCACCTCCTTCGCCAGATGATCCATTCATCCACGAGTACGTTTGTTTCATATATTTATTTCATATATTTATTGCTTTTCAATAAGTATTTAGTATTCGTTAAATACAATCTAATTGTTCATTATTTATAACTAGTAACTTTGTACCCGCACGATGCAATGATGTCGTACTAAAAAATGTTAACCTAATTTTGGAAAATATAAAAACACCAAAACCTCTGTTGAAAGAACAGAGAAGGTCTTCTTTTTGCTTTCTCTTTTGAGTGCCGTGCGAAAGAAGAATGATGTGATATATTAGTTTTAAATTGTTTTCAAACTATGTTAGTTATGAAAGTACATAGCGATAACGGTTTTTTTTTTTCAAATTCTAAATGACTTAATAAAAACCTAAAGTACACTGCTGCAATGAATTTTTCTGAAAACAGAATGCTAAGAATAATTAATGATTTAACCAATACATAATGCAATGCAACAATATGATCCACAGAAACAAAATAATGATTTGACCGACGTATAATGTTTTAATACCAAAAACAATTGAAAACACATTTCTGTAATGAAGTAGAGTTATCTCAAATTGCCACAGTAAATTTATGTATATATAACAGGCAGATCATAATATACATTACTAATATGATTAATTTAATTATGTATAAATGTGCAATTCGGTTGATAAAAATAAAAAGACAGAAAATAATTAAAGAAGTGGGTTTTAAAAAAAAGTTGTCAAACAATTTAGAGAAAAATCTATTATGAGTAAGTTTAAAAGTGTACAAAAACTCGTGGACCAAATTTGTAAAACTAATATAATATTGACATAAAATTATAAAAGTAAACCAAATTCGTTAAAACATTGGAAGATGAGCTAAAACTTCAAAAATAAAAATTCTAAAATTTTATAACTTTTGGACCAAATATGTAAAAGAAATTGAAAATGAAGAAAAAAATCGTAAATAAAGGAAACCCTTGAATGACAAATGAAATAGAGTCTACAAGGTGGATCCGCATTCACTAAACCGTTAAATTATGTAAACTTAAAAATTGGATACATTGTTATGTGGGTGCCTCTAAATACCTGGATCCACAGATCGATTAACAAAAACTTGTAAAAGGTCAAAAATTAAGTGAAAAGGTTACTATTAGTTTTTTGTTAGTAATAAAATAAGCAAATGTCTTATTTTTAACAAACAAATATAAATATTGACAAACATTTAAAATTATATTTAGAAATTTGTATATACCTAATCTAAAAGCTTTTTAAAAACAAAAATAAATTGTTTACACCAAAAAATCAATTAATTTTAAAATCAAAATTATCAAATAAATATTAATAGGATTAAGGGACGGTCTATAATTAATAATAATAATAAAACCTAATCTAAAAAGGTTAAAAGCATAAACAACAATGCCTTAAAAGTTTTAAAAAAATAGTCTAAAAAAGGTGGCCTTGGATAAAAATCGAAAATAAATAAAAGGTCATGGGAAAAAGAGTAAAAAGATCAAAGTTTGAGGAAAACATGTAGGCGTGGGAGTCAAGCTACCACCTTCAATTGCAAATAAAGGCCAACAATTTACCGCTAAGTTAGTGGCCATCTAATTATAAAAAACAACTAGCGAATCCTCGCGCGTTGCGCAGGAACAAAATTATGTAGTTAGAATAATAATATATATGTTTTGTTAAAAAATATCTAAGTCATTGTTATCTGGTATGTATTAACAATTGTATATAAGAAACAAAAAGTTGATATATCACTAATGAATTATCTTATATCAAGACATTTGTTCTAAAAAAAATCAAAAAGTAAAGAAATAATTAGTTTAATAATATAATAATAAATAAACAATAAGAAATTTCAGGATAATAGTTAAAATATAAAAAGAAATCATAGTATACCTGGAATCAGTATTGTGGAATTTTTTAGACTTATTGGTAATGAACTAACATATTTTTATTGTCAACACTTAAACAACTAAATACTAATGTTTAACTAAAATAAAATGCTTTAATTAATATGATAATATCATTATAATATTTAACTTTGTCATAATATTTACAATTACAAACTAATGATAATGTTTGTATTGATTTAATAAACATACTAAAAGCGTGTTTTTACGTACATTTAATTCTAAAAATTACATATACAATAAAATTAAAATCATGTTTCATCATCTATTTTAAACAATTAAAAACTAATATTTATTTAAAATGAATCACCATGATTCAATTGATAATATCATTATAATATATAGTTTATCATAATATGTTGATTATAAACTAACGTTAACATTATTATTATAAAGAACATGAAAAGTCATAAAAGTTTTAAATAAATGTGATTGAAGTAAAAATACCTCTATTAATGATTATAATATGTAGGTAATTGTAAAATATACTTATATATTAGAAAACTTCATTTATTAGAAGATAATTATAATATATGATGAAGTAAGTATTTTGTAAAAACTATTCAATTTAATCAAATTTAAGTATATTATATGTATGATTTACTAAGTATTTTATAAAATCATTCATTTCGATCAAATTAAATTATTAAATTATATTTTTATTACAAATGCAAAACAATTATTTATTGATCTGCTTTCTTTATTTTTTTCAATAATCTCTTCAAGTATTCATGTGTTTTTTTATAAATCACAAACATAGCACATGAGTAAAATAATATTATTTTTAACACTCTCATTAATGGTTTACATTAATGAAATTTAGACACATGTTTATCAAAAATATCTCTTCTTATTACATTTATTTAGCCATGGAAGCCATATATACAACAATTACTTCTAATACGTAAAGTTAAAAATGAAACAAACAATTAAAATAGGATTATCTCAAAATACAAATAAACACGACATCATTATACTAAAAATTATAATAGAAACATGAACGACCAAACATGATGACAATATAATATTAATATTTTTTCACGCACACTTGATAACAAAATCTGAAAAATGTGAAACAAAAGTATGAGTGACTAAAAATAGAAGTGAAGCATGATTTGAATATTTTAGTGTTCTTTTATATGTAGAGCCTATTAAGTAACTCATCAATAAAGTCAATTATACTGTTGATTTATCATAAGTTTAACATTGTTAGTCACGCATTCATCAACAACTTCTATTCTTATTACATTTATTTAACCGTGAAATTTATGTATATAACAATTACTTTTAATAAGTAAAGTTGAAAATGAAAAAACAATTAAAATACAATTCTCTCAAAATAAATATAAACACGATATCATTCTGTTAAAAACTAAAATAGAAACATAAAAAAACAAAAACATAAATGTATGAATAGAAAGGTTCTCTTTTTTTAGAGAAACATAACAACATAGTATCAATCATAAAATTAGGAATCATAATATCAATCATGACAATCATAATGTGCAAAAAAACATGACAACATAATATCAATCATAAGAATATGAATAGAAATGTTCTCTAAAAATTTAGAAAAACGAACTATATACAAATAAATTAGATAAAAAAATTTAACCCATATAACTTTACATATTTGCACCTTATTTTTCTTTTTCATGCACTCTACGTCTACGTAACAAAATCTAAAAAAAGATGAGAAACGAATGTGTGAGTAACCAAAACAAAAAGAGAGAAGCAAGCATGATTTGAATATTTAGATGATCTTATATAAGCACAAACTAACTTTTTCAATTCTTCATATTTGAATAACAAATCTCTTCAAACACATGTATCTTTTTTGTGAGCAAAACTTACTTATATACTACTAATATAAGTTACAAAGTGTATGAATGAGGAAAATAAAAAGTCATTACTAATTAATAATCATAACTTAAAAACTCTTGAGTTGTAAATATTAAGTACATATAAATTAAAAAACTCTTGAGTTGTAGTGGGAGTTTGAAATGAATGTGGTGTTAATATATGAGTTATCTTGAATCACATCATGGCCTCTATTATAAGAGTTATATAGATATAGATATAGATATAGATATGTAAATCTATTTAAATAATATTAAAATTTTGCTATTCATCCGCTCACGATCAGGTTAGGTGTTGTATGCAGGGGTAATGAGTCTAAAAAACTATAGTTTTTAAATGCTGCAAAATAATTAAGAAAAAAATCAATATCAATACTATTATTAACATTTAAAAATCTATTTATTAATTATTAATATGTTATTCAATCTAAATATGTTAGATATTACTTTATTTTGTGATTTTTTAATGCTACTTAATATTATTATGTGACGTATAGTTACATTACAATTCGAGGGATTTTATAGTTGATAAATAATTTTTAAAATTAGATCATTTACATAAAGTTATAGTTCCGGCCTTTCTGGTTGTAATATTCATGTTGGGTCCTGTTGAAGGCCCTCTTTGTAGATATATAATTGTCAAATCTTTTAAAATATTATGTGATCATTCTGGAGAACACGTACATATGTTCCACCGGACATATCTGCAGCGAAGCAGCTAATTACATGAGTTAAAATGTTTCTCTAAGATATAGTAGTCTTTTGTTTGATTTTTTCTTTTCCTTTTAAAATTTAAGTTTTCTTGAACATCATCTATACAATTTCATAACGATTTAAAAAAGGCAGGGTTGTGGTTTTGTCAAGTCCTATGTTTTTTATTTGAATGATCGTTGATTCATTACTCAACACTAATTCAAAATGTATTTTAGACAATATATAAATATTAACGTATAATTTAGTAATTTATTTATAACATAATATTTTTATGATCAATACATAATGTTACTATCAATCAATAGTTTTATGCAATCTGACATAAATTCATCATATATATACATATAATCAAATTCCCTATAAATACGAGCGATGAAGAAGTGTTAGTAACGGCATCTACTTCTCCATTCAAATTGCAGGATCATCACAAGCACAATTAGACCTGGAGTACTCACATGCACTGAATGCCAATGTTTCCAACTTCGTTTCTGTGAAGCTTTCCAGTGAGGGCAACTACCATCTTTGGGAGCCTCAGATGCTTTGCCTCCTAAAAAGTCACAGTATTCAGAGCATTGTAGATAGTGAGTCTAAACATTATCCGAGGTGGGAACAGTATGACAGTCTTGTTAAAGGTTGGATCTTTGGTTCAATCAGTGAAGGGCTACTTGGCTTTCTTGTGGATCTTGATACGGCCAAAGAGGTTTGGGACGAACTCAAATACTTCTGCGGTTCAACTATGACAAATTCTGAACAAGGTATGTGCATGATAAACCGATTGCAGCATTTGAACAATAGCTAGTCAACATATGCTTAATATGAACTTATAGTTTGCTGTCTTCCAGTATTGACAGTTAGTTTTACATGCATAGACTTTTAACATGATATCACTCTCTAGTGTTCAATTATTGAAATATTGAAAACAAGTGAGCATGCAACTACTATCATACCTGTGTCTCATGGTTACTGATACGTGCTCGGGTCGTGCCTAAGGACACCACCTTGGCCGGATCCATTCATCCACAGGCATGACCCGTGCATACGGGTTATTAACCAAGATGACTCCAACAATCTGATGCAAATACCCCACTCTCTGTGATCCTTAATTCATGTAGCTATTGCTCTACCCATGTGCACTGCTTCCTTCCCATATGACATTTTCTAGTTTCTAGCATTTTCTACTATATAATTAGTAGTGTAATTGTTTGTGTCGTGGGAGAATGAGAAGAAATTAGTAAAAGTGTCTCTATCTTGTCTCTTTATTTTTTTGGGAGGTTGACCGCCTCAAATCAGTCTCTACCAATTACATAACCATTTAATTGAAATTTCAGAAGGGAAAACAGAAGGCAGAGATGTAGCTCCATCAAAAGCAAAAAGAAAAGGCAGAGATGTGGCTTCAACAAAGGAAAAAGAGGCCATTCTGACTGAGATAAACGCAAAAGGCAAAGATAGAATTCTAACAGAATACGGTAAGAAGGTGTCGGAAGCTATTGCGGAAGGGAGATGGTCCGAAATACATTCTACTATAAAAAAAAATAAAGACAAACTCACAGAGGCAATCGACCATGAAGGCAACACGCTGCTTCATACAGTGGTTTACAAAGGCGATAAGTATTCCGTCGACCAAATACTACGGCATATGCCAGATGAACGATTACTTGGTATGAAAAATGCGCTTGGAAGCACAGCCCTTCATATTGCTATAATTGTTGGCAACAGAGAAGCAGCAAAACTCTTGATACAAAAAGACGGAAGTTTGTTGCAAATTAAAGACAGAAAAGAAAACACACCTTTGGATACAGCCTACAAATATATGCCTATAGAGACCTTTGAAAGCTTGTTAAAAAACGCTAGTTATGAGAGTAAAAGCAAGAAAAAGCCTTCTCCTTCAGAGGATTCTCCTAACCCAGGTGCAAAAATAGATGTCAAACTACTTATTTATGCAATTTCAGCAAAGAAATATGGTGAGTGGCCAATCAATATTGCATAAATACCATGAATCACACTTGCTGATTTGAATATTTAGAGACTTTCGAATATGCTTGCAGATTTGGTGACAAATTTACTCAATTGGTTTCCTGAAATTGTTGTGGAAAATGATAAAGTACTGATGGCAATAGCTAAAAACTTTCCAAGTGGGTTAGACTATGGGGATACATTTATATATCCAAGTAAGTTTCGTTCTAATGTATGTACTAGACATAGTTTTTCTCTTTAATTTCCTTTTTCCTTCCCAGGGTGCTCTAACTATTGTTTTTCTCTTTCAGTGATGGGCCAAATTCGTCCTATTGTAGTCGAGAAAGCCAAATATCCATTTTATCTGTTAGTAGCTTTCTACAGATCGATTAAAGATTCATGGCATATAGTCGACACGACGATTGGGAAAATTGTGTCTTTAGTCATGATATTGTTTCGTGAGTTATTGATAACCAATAAATATGACTCGAGAATTAATCATATACTTCACTCAAATAGTATATATTGTATTTTTCTAATAAAATCACGTGCTTACACTTGTGCTTGTACGAACAGAAATTCCGCTGATGATGCTATTGTGGATCTTTGTCTTGATTTCCCTCCTCATATGGATGGTTTACTTCCCATTCTTTATATTCTATCGCCTCTTGTGGGATGTTGCTGCAAGATTAGGTAAGAGCATATGGAGTTCATCCACGCAATGCACATAGATTTGAAGATTCTGTTTAAAAAATATTATTTTCCAACTTGTTGCAGGGGTTCCACCAATTAAGCATATAGTGGAGAAAAAAAGGGAATGGGAAAAGGCAAAAGAAGTTCTAGAATCGGTATGTAATAAAATAGATATACAGAATTGCACTCACTATTTCAAGGAACCAATTCTTGAGGCTGCACGTCAAAATGCTTTTGAGGTTGTTAATGAGATTTTAATGAGATACCCTGAAGCAATTCGGTACAAAGATAAAAATGGGTACGGCATTATAGAGTTAGCTGTCATATACCGGTCAGAAAAAATTTTCAACTTTATCCATATCTTTGAAGAGTGTAAATACAATTATAGAACATTCAAAGATTCTTCAAAGAACAATATGTTGCACTTGGCTGGAAAATTAGCTCCTTCACATAAATTGAAACTTAGCAAAGGTGCAGCATTTCAACTACAAAGAGAACTTCAATGGCGTGAGGTATACCCTAAGTGAATTATTAACCATAATTGTAGGGAACCACTGTTGCTTTTTTTGTTGTATATTTGCGTAAACGAGATAAATTAATTCTACAGGGAGTGAAGAATACTGTGTTTCCACCATACATCAATAAACAAAACATGTTTAAGGAGACACCTGATATGGTGTTCACACGAGAACACGAGAACTTGGTGAAGGAAGGAGAAAAATGGATGAGAGCCGTAGCAGAATCATGCAGTATCACTGCATCACTGATCATCACAATCGTATTTGCAGCAGCAATTACTGTACCAGGAGGAAGTAATCAAGAAACAGGTCTTCCCTTGTTTACAGAAGACATTGCTTTCACGATCTTTGCTTTATCAGATGCAGTCTCACTATTTGCATCCAGTACCGCATTATTAATGTTCTTGTCGATTCTCACCGGACGTTTTGATGAGCAAGATTTTTTAGTCAGTATTAGCCGATAGTTTAGCCTTCCCAAATATAAGAAAGGGTTTATTATAGCAATTGTAATCATCTCCGTAAATAGCGATAGGGACACTTTGTATAAATGTGTGTTATACGATCAATAGAATGATAAAGAGAGATTATTGGCTTTTATGGTATCAGAGCGTAAATTCCAAAAACCCTAAACCCACCATTCTTTCCTTTGCCGCCTACTATTCTTCTTCTTCCATGGATCCCAAAAACCACCCTGCAATCACAGTCACTAACATCAGGAATTTCATTCCATTCACTCTTGAGATGGAAAACGGTCAATACACCTCTTGGGCTGAGCTTTTCCGCATCCACTGTCGTGCCTTTCAAGTTGGTAATCACATTGATTCATCCTTCAAACCTCCTTCTGCAACTCCATCTTCTGTAACTGCCACTGAAGCCGACAAAACCAAAGCCACAGCAGAATTCGAAGCCTGGGCACGTCTGGACGCCATTGTCCTCCAATGGATCTACGGTACGATCTCCAATGATCTCCTGCACACGATTCTTAAACCCAATACCACCGCCTCTCAAGCATGGTCTGCTCTTGAAAATATATTTCAAGATAATCAAAGCACTAGAGCTGTCTATCTCGACAGCAAGTTCGTCTCCACAAGGCTCGATCAACATCCTAATATCTCCTCCTATTGCCAAGCCATGAAGATGCTTGCAGACCAACTCGCAAATGTGGGTAACCCTGTCTCTAATCAGCGCCTGGTGCTTCAGGTGATTGCCGGTCTCAACGAAAGTTATGAAGGCCTTGCCATGATCATCCAACAAACAACTCCACTCCCCGATTTCTACGATGTCCGATCTAAACTAATCATGGAAGAAGCTCGCAAGGCTCACCAGGCCGCTGCATCTGCCGCCTCCCCCATCAGCGGTAACTCAGCCACAGCCCTAGTTGTTTCATCCGCTGCAACCTCACACCAAAACTCAGGCGACCAAAACCGGTACAACAACAACTTAGACTCCTCTCGAGGGCGTGGTCGAGGACGAGGCGGACGAGGACGTGGTCGTTCCTCCAGCGGACGCGGACGTGGTACCGGTAATCCTTCTCCACAAACATACAACAGAGGGTCTCATTCTTATCAGCCATGGTCTACGCCACCACCATGGGCGTACCCTAACTTCACTCCATGGGCGTACCCTCCTTGTCCGTACCCCACCCAGCCTCGTGGTCCCTCTCGACCGCCCTCACCTGCTTCCGGTATTCTGGGAAACCGTCCTCAGCAGGCTTACGCAACATCAGAAACCTCCAGCTACGCACCTACTGATCTGGAACAGGCTTTCCACACCATGACTATGCATCCACCGGACAATAATTGGTATGCGGACACCGCAGCAACATCTCATATGACTCCCAACTCAGGTAACTTCACGTCTTATGTCAATAATGGTCATCTTCGGAATGTAATTGTAGGTAATGGTTCTACTATTCCAATTCGGGGTATGGGTAATCAAACTCTTCCTTATCCTCTTCCTCCCTTACACCTCAAAAATGTTCTTCACACTCCTAATGTTATCAAAAATCTTTTGTCTATTCGTCGCTTTACAACTGACAATAATCTTTCCGTTGAATTTGACCCATTCGGTTTTGATGTGAAGGATTTCCCGACGCGGACTCCATTC
This sequence comes from Cichorium intybus, assembly GCA_023525715.1. Taxonomy (NCBI): domain Eukaryota; kingdom Viridiplantae; phylum Streptophyta; class Magnoliopsida; order Asterales; family Asteraceae; genus Cichorium; species Cichorium intybus. The sequence continues at coordinate 72,807,750 of CM042015.1, forward strand.
CTCCGATGCAATAGTACCGGTGACCTCTACCCTTTCACACTCCAGTCTGACTCCCAAGTTCTACAACCGTCTGCTTTTGCTTCAATAACTAGAGATCTATGGCATCATCGCCTTGGGCACCCGGGCGCGGATGTTTTATCTTCTTTAAAGTCTAGTTTAAATTTTCGTAATGTTAAACATTTATCTTCTGTTTGTCAATCTTGTGTGTTGGGTAAACAAATAAAATTTCCTTTTTCTACGTCTACATCTATCACCCATCTTCCATTTGATATTATTCACACAGATTTATGGACATCTCCGGTACTTAGTTCCAATGGTCACCGCTACTATATTTTATTTTTGGATGACAAAACAAATTACTTATGGACATATCCTCTTGCCAACAAGTCTCAAGTCTTTTCTACATTTCTTCAATTTTTCACAATGATTCAAACCCAATTCCACTACACAATCAAAACCATTCAATGCGACAATGGTCGTGAATTCGACAACCAAACCTTTCACCAATTTTGTTCTCAAAAAGGCATCCAATTTCGTTTCTCTTGTCCGTATACATCTCCCCAAAACGGAAAAGCGGAGAGAAAAATCCGTTCCATTAATAATATACTTCGAACCCTACTAATGCACTCCAAAGTTCCCTCATACTTTTGGCACCATGCACTACAACACGCAACCTATCTCTTGAACATCCTTCCTAGTAAACTCCTCCACAACCTTACTCCCACACATCTTCTTTACAATCTCCAACCTACATATACTCATCTCCGCACATTTGGATGCTTATGTTACCCTCTAAACCCGTCCGCCACTATTCATAAACTTCAATCACGTTCTCAACCTTGTGTGTTCTTGGGTCACCCAACTAACCACCGGGGCTACAAATGCTTCGACACCAAAACAAAGACCATTTTCATCTCGCGTCACGTTATTTTTGACGAAACCATATTCCCTTTTTCCAAAATTTCCTACCCGAAAAACTCATCTAGCATGCCAATCTCATCGGACCCAAACCCACTTCTCTGGTCCGAATATACTCCACAAGAAACCAGCGAACCCTCTTCCATTCCCTCAACTACTGAAGTTCATGTTTCCAACCCTCCTCCACAATCTTCCCTTTTACGCTACTCAAGGCGTCCTCGACCCATTCCTGACACACAACCTACCGCTGCCACTCCTCCTTCACCTTCACAGCCGACTGCCCCCTCCAACACACCCGATATCCCTCCTACACGCACTATCCATACTCGTAGCATGTCCGGCATCACAAAACCCAAACAACATTACAGTTTCCACACTTCCGTTTCTATCTCTCCTTTACCTCGTAACCCTCTTGATGCACTCAAAAACCCGGACTGGAATAGTGCCATGACAGACGAATTCCGGGCCCTTATCGATAATAACACGTGGGAGTTAGTCCCGAGAACCTCTCATATGAATATAGTGCGTAGTATGTGGATTTTTCGTCATAAAACTAAATCTGACGGTTCTTTAGAGCGATACAAAGCTCGTTTGGTGTGTGATGGCAGGTCTCAAAAAGAAGGAATCGATTGTGGAGAAACATTCAGCCCGGTAGTTAAACCGGCGACAATTCGAACAGTTCTCTCCATCGCCCTTTCTAAAGAATGGCAAATTCATCAACTCGATGTTAAAAACGCTTTTCTACATGGTCATCTTCACGAAACGGTATACATGCATCAACCACCCGGCTTTCGTGACCGCACCTACCCAAACCATGTTTGTCTACTCAAGAAATCCCTCTACGGTCTAAAACAAGCACCACGAGCATGGTATCAACGATTTGCCGATTATGTCTCCACACTCGGGTTCATACATAGCAAATGTGATCATTCTTTATTTGTTTACAAGAAGGGTGTCCACACGGCTTTTCTACTACTCTATGTTGACGATATCTTACTTATTACTTCATCACCTACCCTTCGACATGAGTTTATGACATTACTTGCTAAGGAATTCGCCATGAAGGATCTTGGACCCCTTAACTATTTCCTTGGCATCTCGGTCACCCGCCAACCCAACTCCCTGTTCTTATCACAACAAAAATATGCGCATGAAATTCTTGAACGGGCAGGAATGCACTCATGTCACCCATCGTCCACTCCGGTCGACAGCAAACCAAAGTTAAGTAGCACCGACGGCACTCTACTGCCCGACGGGGGTGCTCAATATCGTCAACTCGCCGGGGCTCTCCAATACCTAACTTTTACCCGACCAGACATTAGCTACGCGGTTCAACAAATTTGCATGCACATGCATGCACCACGAACATCCCATCTTAATGCTCTCAAACGCATCTTGAGATACATCAAAGGTACAATCAATCACGGGTTGCTCCTCACGAAATCGACATCCGCGAAGCTCCTCGCATATACCGACGCCGATTGGGCGGGCTGCCCGGACACACGACGCTCCACATCGGGCTATTGTGTCTACTTCGGCGACAATCTCATTTCTTGGTCCTCAAAACGCCAACCGACCATCTCTCGCTCAAGTGCCGAAGCCGAATACCGAGGGGTTGCAAATGTCGTCTCTGAAACATGTTGGATCCGAAACTTAATGCTCGAACTCCACATCCCGCAAACCACAGCCACATTGGTATTTTGCGATAATGTTAGCACAGTCTACCTATCATGCAATCCCGTTCAACACCAACGTACCAAACATATCGAGCTCGACATTCATTTCGTTCGAGAAAAGGTGGCGCGTGGCCAAGTTCGAGTCTTTCACATTCCCTCTCGCTACCAAGTTGCGGACATTTTCACCAAAGGTCTTCCTCTTGTCCTCTTCGAAGACTTCAAAAACAGTCTCAACGTTCGCAATCCTCCCGATTCGACTGCGGGGGTATATTAGCCGATAGTTTAGCCTTCCCAAATATAAGAAAGGGTTTATTATAGCAATTGTAATCATCTCCGTAAATAGCGATAGGGACACTTTGTATAAATGTGTGTTATACGATCAATAGAATGATAAAGAGAGATTATTGGCTTTTAGTCAGTTTGCCAAGACGAATGAATATTGGTCTTTGCACCTTGATGATATCTACAACTGCCATGATGGTGGCATTTGGCGCGACCATGTTCATTGTTTTTTGTGGTAGAAAACCTTGGATGCTTGCTCCAATTTGTGTATCGGCTTTCCTCCCGATTGCATCATTTGCTACTCTACAGATTCCCCTCATAGTAGATCTGTTTCAGTCGAGATACTTCGGCAAGAAGATCAGCAAGTTCAGCAAGTTCAGCAAGACCAGCTATGTGTTAAAAGAAACTATTTTATAAGTGTGGGGTCAATTTCCATCATTTTGCCATACTAGATCCAACATTTGCTTTTGTTGATGTTTCCCACTTACTTTTATGTCTCTACTTTATTACCTGTAAAATTGTAATTCCCTGCATACAAAAGGATATGCTTCTTGATGAATCAATACAACAAAAATAGTTCTGTAATCTTGTTCTATATCATTTAACATGGCATCAGAGCTGTGTTGAGATTCTAAATCAACTCATCATCTACCAAAGATCCATCTGGCTACGAAATGTCAAAAGCTGATAATCCAAATATAGATTTGGCTATACAACTAGCAAATCTGATCAAAAATTCCCAACCACAAAACCCAAAATTATCTGACAGCCTACAAATCAACCTCAAACTCAATAGCCAAAACTACGCTCTATGGACTCGAATGATTCGGGTCGCTATAGGCGGAAAATCAAAAGCCCTGTTATCTCACTTAACCTCAAATCCTCCAGATCAGAATGATGGAAGATTCGAGCAGTGGGAACAAGATGATTTGGTTATTTTTTCATGGCTAATACAAAACTTAGAACCAGTACTTGCAAGTAACCTGACCGAGTATCCCACAGCAAAGTCTCTTTGGGATGCCTTGGCGGTCACTTACAGCAGCGGGAAAGACAAGCTACAAACTTTCAATCTCTATGTAAAGGAAAAATGAAATTAAACAAAATAGTACTTCACTTGAAGACTTCTGGGTCACTTTACAGGGAGTATGGGGAGAAATCGAAAGAATCGATCCAAATCCCATGAAATGTCCAGAAGACATTCAAACCTACACCCGAACCAGGTCTGACCAAAAACTTTTTCAATTTTTATATGTCATTGATCGGAAATATGATTTTGTTAAACGAGATATCCTCCAATCGGATCCTCTACCAACCGCCGAAGCAGCTTACGCTGCTGTCCGGAAAGAGGCGGCTCACCAAAACATTTTGGGAACCGTTTCAAATGAACCTCAAGGTTTAGCGATGGAATTACTTACCTCCAATTCTGTTGGAGGCGGATTTATCTCAAAAGGTAGCCGTCGACCGGAATATCTCCCAAAAGGTAACTGATTCCATAAAGAAGATAAAACACATCTAAAGTGTGAGCACTGCGGGATGATGAAACATACCAAGGAGCAATGTTTCAAACTTGTCGGGTACCCCGAGTGGTGGATCGACGCACACAAAAAGGGCAAAGTTCTCACCGGAAAAAATGGAGGGGAGAGAGGCAAAGCCTCCGCCGCCGTGGGCAACAACAGCGCCACCATCGACGGCGACTGGAGCTATGGAGGATTCGGATGTATAGCGGCGGGAAAGACCAGATCTGCATCACCATCGAGATATCTGATCGGTACAAACTCTGCTCCGACCGGTACAAACTCCTCCGCCGTGAACGGTACAGCCTCCGGCGACGGCAGCTCCAGGCTCAGCGAGTTTGGCGGCGTAGCATCGGGATCAAAAGGAGAAGAAATAAATGCAGGTAACGGGAATAAGGGGTTCCCGATTTTTAACCCTAAATCAATAAAAATCGATTTTGACCCCGGAAAAGAGGAAATGTCAGAAATTACCCCTGAAGTTTACTCCCTTGTTCTCTATATAGAGAAGAGTTTTAAAAACTGCAGAAAAGATCCAAAAAATGGAGGAAATGCAAATATAATGTTTTCTTGTGATAACATACGAAATAAAACTTGGATACTTGACAGCGGGGCCACCGACACCATGACTTATGAAATGTCGGATCTTATTTCGTTATCCAAACCTCGGAAAGCACATATACAAACTACAAATGGTGAAAAAATGGAAGTTAAACAAGGAGGAACAATTGCGATTTCTCGTATGTTAAAACTCTCTAATTGTCTCTATGTCCCATCTCTATCAAAAAACTTGTTATCAATAAGTCATGTTACAAAAGAACTAAATTGCTCAGTTCTAATGCATCCCACTTTTTGTATCTTACAAGATATCAGGACGGGGGCGATCATAGGGCGTGGCACTGAGAAACAAGGATTGTATTATGTGGACGAGGTGACTCAAAATGGTACTGTGTGATGATGGCTCATGGAACCACAGAAAGAGAAGCATGGTTATGGCACAGAAGATTGGGTCATCCCTCTACGGGTTATTTACATACTCTATTTCCTAAGTTGTTTCCTTCAAAAAATTTATCGCTGTGTGAAACATGTTTTGTAGCCAAAAGCCATAGACAAACATTCAAACCAAATAACACCAGGGTTGATGTTCCTTTCTCACTAATTCATTCCGATGTATGGGTCCCTCGCCAATCATTGGAGGACAAGACCTTCGTTTCTTTGTGTTGTTTATTGATGACTGCACTCGTATGACATGGATTTATTTCATAAAAAATAAATCTGAAGTTCTTGACAAATTCGTTATGTTTCATACAATTGTTCAAACCTAATTTCAAAAAAATATCCAGATTTTTCGATCCGACAATGGAGGGGAATTCGTTAACACCGCTATGAAACAATTTTTTCAATCAAAAGGAATAATACATCAAACTACATGCCCACATACTCCAAAACAAAATGGTGTTGGTGAAAGAAAAAACTGTTTTTCTTATAAATAACTAGAGCTCTTTTAATCGAATCAAAAGTTCCAAAATCTTTTTGGCCGGAAGATCTTGCCACATCTACATACCTTATAAACTGACTTCCAACCAATACTCTCAAATTTAAAACTCCACTACAAACCCTTTCAGAATTTGTCAAAATTCCCTCATTTCTTATGCTAGAACCAAAGATCTTTGGGTGCACTACCTTTGTTCATATACCGAAGTCTCATCGAAATAAGCTCGACCCATGTGCTAAAAAATGTGTATTCGTTGGATATGGAGTAAATAAAAAAGGATACAGATGTTACAATCCCAGACTCATCACATGTTCACCACTATGAACTGTGATTTTCTTGAAACAGAATACTATTATGCCTCCCAACATAGTGGTCAGGGGGAGATAGAGGTTCAGACGCACTAAGTTGTTTAGAGTATGTTCAGGCAACATCAGAAGAAAATATCCACAATACTCAAGAGTCACCCCACGAAACTGCTCAAGAAAAATCATACATCATGTACACACAATATACAAATCCTAACTCTAGTTCCATCCCAGATCAGTCTCCCAACCTGACATCCGAGGTATGTAATACTCAGTCCCCTCATACATCTGATTCTCCTGAACATGTTGAACTTGTTACCTCTGATCATGAAACTGCCTCAGAACAAGAATAACTAATACGGAAACAACCTACAGAAAGATATATGTTACCGCCAAGAACTAACAGAGGGATTCCACCAAAAAGATATTCTCCAGAAAGAGAATCTCGAGGTTCTAGATATCCTATGGCAAATATGGCTAAAGGAAACTTGACTCAAGAAGCTAAGGCCTTCAATGTTGCACTATACTCTGACAAAATTCTGACCAACGTAGAGTAAGCCTTGAAGACGAAGAACTGGAAAAACGCAATGGAAACTGAAATAGAAGCCTTAGTAAAGAATGACACATGGGAAAAATGTGTTATTCCAAATGAAAAAAAACAGTAAGATGTCGATGGGTTTTTACAATAAAACATAAACCTGATGGTACTGTGGAAAGATATAAAGCAATGTTGGTAGCCAAAGGCTATACCCAAACCTATGTAATTGATTATGCTGAGACATTTTCCCCCGTTGCAAAGATTGATACTATTAGAGTCCTTTTTTCCATAGCTACAAATGAATGATGGCTGCTACATCAATTTGACGTTAAAAATGCTTTTCTACATGGAGAATTAAAAGAAGAAGTTTATATGGACGCACCTATTGGTTTCACAAAGAATTTCAAACCAGGTGAAGTTTGTCGCCTGTAGAAATCTCTCTACGGATTGAAGCAATCTCCTCGAGCTTGGTTTGGTAGATTCACCTTAGCAATGAAAAAATACGGTTTCAAGCAAAGCAACTCTGATCATACTTTGTTCCTTAAAAGAAGAAATGAACGTATAACATGCTTAATTATCTATGTTGATGATATGATAATTACAGGAAATGATGAGGAAGAAATGGCAAAAGTAAGGAAGAACTTATTCCAAGAGTTCAAGATGAAAGATCTAGGCCGACTTAAGTACTTTCTTGGAATTGAAGTATTAAGGTCAACATAAGGGATTTTTATCTGCCAGAAGAAGTATGTTCTAGACCTATTAGCAAAAACTGGAATGATTGATTGCAAACCTGCAGAAACTCCCATAGTGACAAACCAAAAGTTATATATAGACAACAAGGCAAAACCAGCAGATAAGGAAAGATACCAACAAATTGTGGGAAAATTGATATATCTCTCACATACCCGCCCAGATATTTCATATGCAGTAGGGGTGGTTAGTCAATTTATGCACCAACCCCAAGTCTCTTATATGGAGGCAGTATGGAGAATTATCAAATATCTCATGGGAACAGTAGGGCATGGAGTATTGTTCAAAGAAAAAGGACATCTAAAAACCCAGATCTATACTGACTCAGATTGGGCAGGAGACAAAGGAAATCGAAGGTCAACCTCAGGATACTTCACCTTAGTTGGCAGAAATTTAGTCACATGGATGAGTAAGAAAGAAAAGGTGGTATCCTTTTCTAGTGCTAAAGCAGAGTTCAGGGGAATAGCACGAGGGGTTGCAGAAGCTCTATGGATACGAAAACTTCTCACCGAAGTTGGTCTCTTCCGTAAAGAAACAAGTAAAATTATGTGTGATAATAAAGCTGCTATTCAATTATCAGAAACCCTGTACAACATGATCGAACAAAACATGTGGAAGTTGACAGACATTTCATCAAAGAAAAACTAGAGGCTCAAATCATTGAACTACCATTCGTTCGATCAGAAGACCAGGTAGCCGATATTTTGATAAAAGCTGTAAATGGAAAAATTCTCAACAATTGCTTGGTCAAGTTGAATTTTGGGAATCCCACCATTCAACGTGAGGGGGAGTGTTAAAAGAAACCATTTTATAAGTGTGGGGTCAGTTTCCATCATTTTGCCATACTAGATCCAACATTTGCTTTTGTTGATGTTTCCGACTTACTTTTGTGTCTCTACTTTATTACTTGTAAAATTGTAATTCCCTACATACAAAAGGATATGCTTCATGATGAATCAATACAACAAAAATAGTTCTGCAATCTTGTTCTATATCATTTAACACTATGTATCTAATAAGAAGAGAATATAGACGCTTTTTGTCAAGTGAATCGGTATGGGCGTTCTATTGTACTTATGCAAAATAAAACTAAAAGCATGGAAATAAATCAACTTGAATCAACTTACCCTATTTTGATTTGAGCTTCAAACTGGTTTCCTTTGAGCTTGAATTGAGGTGCATTTCTATACTTGTAGAGCGAAATGCTTATTGATTGACCATATGTATCAATGTCGGTTTTATATAATACAATAAGCTTTGTATGTCGTTTCATCAAACCCGTGGTGAGCGGTTTTTAATGTGAACTAGGAATGTGGCAGTATTGTTGGTGATCGTAAAGAGGATGCAGATAGTGATGGTGGATGAGAACGGATTAAGAAAAAGAAGGGAGGGGTGGGTGGGTATAAGTGTATGGGTATTGTGGAGCCTTTTTACTCAACAATAATATTAATTATAAATAAGTAAAATAAAAGGATAAAAAAATTAAAAGGGGTAAAACTGTCGTTCTACATTGATCAAGGACTATCGACACAAGCTTTTGAAACCACAAATACCATTTACGTTAAGAAATGTAGTTAGGAACTGAAGTAGTAACTTTTGTAAACCATAATTAAGGACCACTTATGTAATTTAGTCCAAAATTAGTTGTGCGTAGGATTGAAATTTTAACAACTATGAGGATGTTGCACTACAAATTTACATAATCAACTTTAGCTCTTATGATACGTTGCAATATATGGTCAAAGTCATCATCGAAAGTATAAGTTCATTTGAGTGAAACAGAATTTTAGTAATCTATAGTTCTATACCATTCTTTGAAGTCAACTGCGGGGGGTGGTTCGATTGGCTCGATTCTAACCACGAATGAGCCATCTTTTAGTGGTGGTTTGAAGTCTTTTTTTTCTAGCATCTTTTTGGTGGAAACGCAAGCTAAAAGTTGGGTGTTGACTGAGAGGCGGCAATAGAGGTTGTCACTTGGTTGGGCTTCTAATCTCATGGTGGATCCCCTTTGGAATATTATTATTGCACATTTAAATGAAGGTTTGTGGTTTAATAGTTGAATGATAGGGGTGATGATATTTGGTAGGTAACGTTGGCTACACAAATGTCGAACCTTGAAAGACAGCATTTCAACACGTCGCCTTCAATAAAATATGAGAAGTCTCACAAAATTAGATACTTTTGTTCCTATTAAGTACTTAATAAAGTGACTTAAAGGATAATGGTATAAACTACTCAGAACATAATTTTTTTTTCTTTTCAAACCGTCCCAATGTACACTCCAATTCTAATAAACAAAATTTAAAAATACTCATCAAGTTTAACATAAGAAAAGGAGTTGAGAGGAAAACATGGATGAATAGAGTTTATCTATCTATTCTATCTATTATAATAAAGTAAGTATTGTTATGCCACATGGCATCTTTTTAAACCTTCTTTTACTACGTGGTAATCTATTATTAATTCACAATTTATTTTCCTGCTCAAGATATTTTGTTGGTTTCCCATTTTTATCTTTGATATGAATCTCTTAAAATCAGGAACAATCTTCGCCCTTTACATAATATATTTTCGGCTTATCTTCTACGTTCCTCTTTTTTCTAGACAAACCCTAATAACCACCGGCACCCTTTGACGATTATCGGCACCATCCTAGCCTGCCAATCTATCTCACTCATGTCTTCTTCTTCCTCGCTTCTTCCGGCTACACCATTCCCTCTCTATCCCCCTGGATCTCTAATCCGCTACTACGAGCATAAGCCACTATCGTCGTGACCACCATTAACAATACTGCACCATCTCTCCTCTGTATCTCATGCAATCTATGCTCCTGGAAGAAGAACCACTACAACACCGATATTCTCTCTTCCTACATCTCTATATCTCTGTAACTGTATGTATCTATACATTAGGTATTTGTGCATATATGTGTATTTGTATTTCTTGTAGATGGGCAATACTCCGACACCCAAATTCAAAATCGAGTTCTATGCCCCCACCACTATCAGAAAATGGGTTTCAATCCGTCAAAGGGTTCAAAAGGCATGACTTTCTTATGTTTAATTGTTTTTTGTTTCGATTTCGCGATAAACCAGTGACCTAATTAAACAGGTTTTTAGCTTTCATTGTGTGTTTAAACTTTAAACTTGATTTGCAGGCGCAATCTGTTTTGTTATTGTTGGGTGGATATGAAGTACATACAGGGGTCACTTCTTTCGGGATACCTCCTTAAAATCAAAAGGTATGAGTATAAATATAATGCATTGTTCGTGAACTTCTTCTGGTTTGGAATCTTTTGATTGATGATTTAGTTTCTTGAAATATTTATAAACGCGTCTTTGCCATTAATTTGGATGTGCGTTCTATGAACTCCAATTTTTATGATTATTTTGCAGATGTAAATGAAGATGGAAGAGAAAGTCAACGTTTCTTTCATGAACTTCCCACAGTCTCAGTCGGGTTTGAAATCTTTACTTCCTTTTGCCGGAATTCTGTTCTTGATTTTTGTTTTTGACTAGATTTATGCATTGTCGTACTTGATCCGACTTCTTATGTATTTATGGTACTGCCACACTAATTTTAAAATGTTTATGGTTTTGACTGTGTAAACGTTGAACAAGTTTTCCAGTTGGATATTCTCTTTTAGCATGTAGAAGAGAAGGGTAAAGAAATAAAAGTATATTTTCATGTGTTTGTCGATGAAGTTAGGTTATTTTAAATAGATAACTAGGTGTTTCTCTATTTAAAATTACCATAACTAGGTGTTTTGACTGTGTAAACTTTGAACAAGTTTTCCAGTTGGATATTCTCTTTTAGCATGTAGAAGAGAAGGGTAAAGAAATAAAAGTATATTTTCATGTGTTTGTCGTCTGTCGATGAAGTTAGGTTATGTTTGGCTTCATTAACTACATATATAAGACTTTCTCTATTTAAAATTACCATAACTAGGTGTTTCATCGTGGATATACGTTGTTTTTAGATAAATAGCACCAACATCTGATCGATTTCTTGATACAGGCGTTCATCATTTTCGGGTTAGTTTTGGTTTATGATCATGAATTTAATGTTCGAGGTTGTAACTGAAATTGAAATCAAGTGAACCAAATTCATTTGGGTTTTATCATGAGATTAATCATTCATTTTATGTGTTTGACTGTTTGTTGAAACTATAAATCATTTAAGTGTTTAATGACTCAAAAAAACTGAACTCATTTGTGGGTTTCTGTTCGGTGTTGCTATATTGCAAATGGACAACTTTCACATCAACATTTATAAATTACTATAGCTAAATTTTGCAATTCTCTCTCTTTCGTATGCTAAAATTGAAAAACAATAACGACCATACTGGAGCTATTGACATTTATTTACATCTTTAATAACTTTATTTATTTCTTCCATGATGATCAGAGCCTATTAATGTTCGTTTTTCTCAAGAAATATGGACAAATCTTTTACATATATAGTAATGTGTTGAGAGTTCTTTCAATTGCAATCCAGCTCTGACAATCTTTGTAGCAATAACAATACGCTTTTAAGGTTTTCAAGAAGGTTAATATACTTTTAATTCCAGCATCTTTTAGGACGTAAGATATCAATTTATTTTTAAAGAAAAATGAAGAGAGGATTGATTATTTCAAGTTCGGTATAATCTCGATATGGATTTGGCTACTTTTGGATTCAAATGGCATTTTTGTCGGAATTGTTGAATGTGATAGAATGCAGGAGCCGGGGAGGACATTGTTCAAGTTGTGCTGCAGTCTATGATTTCGTTGCAGGGAGTGTTTCTATAGTACCAAAGATGCAACGAATATCAATTACGGTTGTTAAAGAATTGGATGTTGGTAGGCTTTGGATCGGGGGCTCTGAATTGCCATTGAAGATTCCTGTTCATCTCTCCTATTCAGAATCTTTTTGTGGTGTATAAAGTCGCAAGAATGTTTGGAGCTTCACTTTTCGGATTTTGGATTCATTACCCCTCGATTCTATTATTGTTTGGTTTATGTATTGGGTTTGATCTGGAATTCTTTTGGAGGGTCTCCACAGATGACAATTTTGCCCCTCAAACGCTGCCGATGAGGTCAAACCGAGTCTGGGTGGAATTGGACAAAAATAGCCCTCGTACGGTATTTCACTTATGCTATGCAATCATAAGAAATAAGTAATTAAAAATCATAAAAAATAAGTAGATAACAAATTAGTAAATAAAAGTTAAAAAGTTTCGACAATTTATTTTTACCTATGTTTCAGTACAAGCGAGCCGTGAAACGAAGCTAGCTGTGGTGCAAAGTGAAGCGAATCACAAATTTTTTATTCGATGTGCAATGGAGAAAAAAATAAAACTAATTTATATAACATTAACTTCCTCATTTTAACATAAAAAATACATTCCGGCTTTTTGGTTAGTCTTGCTTTATAAAAGACATGAATCGTAAACGTAAGCGAAACACGTTATGGTGTGAAGTGAAGCCGGTCACAAATTTTAGATTAGAGGTCAAAAGAAAAAAATAAAAATAAATGATATAAGATTGATTTTCGTCATTTTTAACATAAATTTTACAAAACCGCATAGCAAAGCAACCATGATGTAACGTCTAAAATAAAATCACTAAATTTAAAAAACATATGAAAAATCCCAAAAATGTTATTAATGAAAATATAGGAGAGGATGAAGAAAATTAACGATGATGTTACTTTGGATAAGGTCTTCCAATACTGCTAAAGTTTCTATTTTTTTCTATTTTACTCACATGTGTCAAGTGTATGACATGTTTATCTTTCTAAAAGTCTAAAATAAAATCACCATTTGCTTTTTTTTTTTCTCGAATTAATCACACGAAAACTAGAAAGATTCATAGATTGATGAATTCACATTGCGGCCTTGAAGTTCCACTTGCAAATATTGCAAAATTAGGATTTTGATAAAACCGCTTAAACATATTTCATAGAGATTTTGGATCTAGATATCTTCAAGTTTAGAATAATTTATTATATTAATTTTGAGAAACATTTAGTGTTGAAAACTAATTGTGTCTTATTTTCATTTGGTTTCGGTCTTATCAATAATCTCTTTTCATCAATAGCAAAACTAAAAACATAACATCAACATACTTCCATTTGGTTTCGGTCTTATCAATAGTCACATATAGCTTTGCATATGAAGTAGTTAACCAATTACGGCCACTAAGTAAAAAAAAAAAAAAGAAAGAAAAGAAACAGCCCGATGTTGTATGTGGGTGTTTTGTGTTTGTGTATCCCAAATTGGTGCGACATGGTCCTATAAGTTTGTATATATGTTGGAGTCTCCCCTCTCTCCATAAGGGCTTTTTTGGAGAGACACTCTTGGGGCTCCACATATATTTACATGGTATCAGAGCCGGTGTCCCGCACCCCTGTAAACTCATCAAGCCTACGCCTCTGAAGGGGAGTGTTAGTGTATCCCACATTGGTGCGACACGGTCCTATAAGTTTGTATATATGTTGGAGTCTCCCCTCTCTCCATAAAGGCTCTTTTGGAGAGACACTCTTGGGGCTCCACATATATTTACATTTTGGTTTGAGTTGATATGAAAAAAACGACTTAATGTAAAAGTCACAAAAATAGACTTCCCCGTTAAACTTTTTAGAAATTTGATATGAGCGTTTTATTTATCCAGACAATATTTTATCCAAACAACACTTACTAGGAAAAGAAAAAAAAAACAATGTGTTAGTTAGCCTCCATAATTTAGAAATTTCTTTGTTGTATTTAATCTCATACTAAACCTTGCTTTCTCCGTGCATTTAGCATACATGTCAATCGCATCTTCTAACGATTTGAAAGTTGCATTTACATGAGGCATAAAATATGTTGGTACGGTTGGCTTCCATTTCCTCCGGTGAAATCCACCATATTAGTGTTGTAAGATTCATTTGTTGAATCTTCCTCATCAAATCCTATAAAAGCATACATAATGTACTACTAGGTTATAAGCTCTTGTTAAACACATGTTGACAACTTAAAACTTATTTTTGTGTAAAAAGAAAATTTATATTGATTTTTTTGGTTTTTATGTCACCAAGAGCATTAGAAAGAACTATTCCTAGTCAGGAATCAAACAAGATCAAAATTACAAGCTTAAAAAGATAAGTCATTTATTTAATGAAAGATCCATACAAAAAAGCCATTGTTTTGTTTGACATTTTACAAAGAAAACTATAATTTTATTTCTCTTTTCACTAAAGCCATTACTCTTTGAATGTTTGCTAAATAAGCCATTATTTATTTGTTATAAGTTATAACCCATTATCCACAACAAAAAGGGAAAATGGCAGGGTAAATGTCTGAATCAACCATACACCTACTTTGCCTGTATTAGAATATAGCTCATTTAATTTCAACCTATTACCTAACATCAGTGGCGGAGCCAGGAATTTTCATACGGGGATACATAGATGGTCAAAATTTAAAATAATATTTATATAAAGTTGCTTAATAGTTAAAGTCCCAAATTGCAAAAAAAAAAAAAATAATAATAATAAATAAAACATAAAACATAATATAAACAATAACTACAATTGAATCCGCCGAGTTCGCATGTCTTGAAATCGATTGATGATATTGTCATCCGGAACTTGTAGAAACACATCATTTTCAATAAAAGTGACCAAACAATCATTTAGAAATTGATCCCCATGCTATTGTGTAACTTATTTTTTACATATGTCATATCGAAAAAAAATCTTTCTACACTTGCGGTAGCAACCGGAAGAATTGGAATTCAATAATCTAATCTAACAAAACATCAAATTTATTACACATATGTTATATCAAACCCTAATGTCTAATTGGAATTCAAGTATTCAACAATCAAATGTTATAATTCTAAATGACTAAAAACCTAATAAAATCATTTAAAAAGGAAACATGGACTATCATTTTGGGACGGAGGGAGTATGTCAAAATGTAAAAATCGAATTGTATTTTTCCGAGTTCCGACGACACTTTGACGTCAATTTGAAAACTTTCGTTGAGTCGTGTGTATTAAAGTTTAATAATTAAAATATCCTTTTTAATTTGACTCGTGGGCCAAAGTGGATCATAAGAACACATATACTAAAATACTAGCAGGCGACCCGCGCGATGACGTTCGGTTTTTTTCGAGAAATAATTGTTGATGACACTAAATAAAATTGTGTTGTCATTTTAGGTTAAAACGTGTTGCGAATTTTTTTTTTTTTTGTGTTTCGACGATTAAAGAGTAATTATATATAATGGTCCCTAGTTTTGTGTTTTTTGGTTACCCGCATAATATGGCGGTACCTGATAGACCACCACTGTCCATCTTGCATTTGTTTGTTAAGATTTAATACATGATTTTATATTTCACAAAATTTACATAAAAACTTTTCTTATTTTAAATCATTTAAGAAATTTTTTTTTGCCAAATTGAATGTCAAAAGAACACTCACGTGAGACAATTTTTTCCAACTGACTAATACAATTGTGATAACTCTTAGGCTACACGGAGTGGTGGCCAATGGCCAACGGATGGCCAAGGGGTTTTTGTGGGCCAGACTATGGTTGGCAGGCGTTGACCATTTTGTAGGCAGTGGTGGCCAATGGCCAACGAATGACCAAAGGAGAAAGTTGTACAAGTGCTAATGCTAGATGTACAAGGAAAATAGCTATTGGCATCTCGCCAACCGGTCGGCGAGTGAGGATGGCGAGTGAGGATGGCGAGAGGGGCCGGAGTAGTCTTGGCGAGTGTTTTTGGTTGGCCAAAGGGTTTGGCGAGTGGTTTGGCCACTCTACTCCCTACAGCCTTAGGCTACACGGAGTGGTGGCCAATGGCCAACGGATGGCCAAGGGGTTTTTGTGGGCCAGACTATGGTTGGCAGGCGTTGACCATTTTGTAGGCAGTGGTGGCCAATGGCCAACGAATGACCAAAGGAGAAAGTTGTACAAGTGCTAATGCTAGATGTACAAGGAAAATAGCTATTGGCATCTCGCCAACCGGTCGGCGAGTGAGGATGGCGAGTGAGGATGGCGAGAGGGGCCGGAGTAGTCTTGGCGAGTGTTTTTGGTTGGCCAAAGGGTTTGGCGAGTGGTTTGGCCACTCTACTCCCTACAGCCTTAAGGGACATTGAGCATCTCCACCATCCTGCTTTTGCTTTTTGCTTTGGTTGAACCATGAAAAGTATTTTTAAAGCTATAGATTATAAGTTCTTGTGTCGTGTAGTATGACTTATTGTATTACAAGAAAAGTAAAATTATTTTTGCTAACTTTAAGTATTACTTTTACCATTTTCTATGACAAAAGAATCATAATTAAAAGGTATTTTGTTAGGAGCCGGGTACTCCTTCATTTCGCCTCCTTCATTCCACCTTCTTCGGCTCCCTTCTAATTCCTCCTAACCCATTCTACCATCTCTTCCGATCTGCTGCCGATCCAGTCGACCTCCCCTCCGACCAGGTGAAGTCCCGTCGACCTCCCCTCCGACCAGGTGAACTATTGTTGAATCTACACTCGACTGGAGGGATTCCGCTGCAACCAGTCGACCTCCGTCTTAACCCATTCTACCATCTCTTCCGATCTGCCAAGATTCGCGTCTCTATGGTCCTCCGATGATCGACGCCACCTTCTCCTCCCGTCTCCATAGTCCTCCGATCAAACCGCCGCCTCCATCCACAAAATCGCCACCACCTTGAGGTGATAATCGCCGCCTCCATTGCTTTGCTCCCCGATCCACTGCAGTAGGTGTTCAGAATCGTTTCAAACAACCTGTCGATCCGGTTCCATTCCTAGTGTATATGAAAATAATTTCTTGATTCTGAATTTGGTTTTATCGGGTTTCCGATAATTGTTTTCTAGATTTGATAGATGTGATTTTTAGATTGTATTTCCGATTTAACCTTTCAATATCCTTGATTTTGATTTTTATTTTCAGTTTTGATTTTTATGTATTTTGACTGTTCTGATATTTTGTTTCTTGTCAGTTTTTCTATTGATAACAGATCCAGGTTCTGATATTTAGCCTCCTCCCGATTAGTTGGTGATATGTACTCACGGCAATGGAATGCTATTAGCACTATTCCGGTAGCCATTTTTTGATCTGATTAGTTTGGGTCAAGTTGTAGTTTTTCGATTCGGATGTCAAATCTCAATCTATGCATTTTTATTATTTTTTGATTTTGGTTATTGGATCTAATTTTGTTATTTTTTCCAATTCCTGAATCAAGATTTCGTATATGGATCTGATTTTGGTTATCCTTTTCAGATATCAAATCTCAATCTACCCCCTCCACTCATATTATCAAGGTTTCAACTTTTCTGTCCCAGTCATAAGGGTGCACGGTGTAGTATTCGGGCTCGACGCGGGATCAGAAAATTAGGGTGCGGTACTGCCGGTACCTCCGGTACCGCTGCCCCTTGTCCATCGGGTTCGGTGGGTTCGTGACATTTGGGCTCGGTTGGGAGATGGTGAAACCGCCCCATCTTTCACTTTATGTAAAAAAAAATTTTAATACTAAAAATTAAACTTTTTACCCACTCCTATAAATATCTCCATCTACCCATTAAAAAAATCACACATTTCTCTCAATATTTCACTCTATTCTCTCAACCTTTCATACTATTCTCTCAACCTTTCTTTCTAAATATTTTATTTTAGATTTCTAAAAAAATGGCAGCCAACGTACAAATGATGATTCGATCTTGGTCTAGACGAGAAGAGGTGGCTTTGACAAGAGCCTGGGTCACCGCCACCGAAGAAATTGATACGACATCCTACCGATCATTCTGGGTTCGTGTGGAGGAAGAGTTCCACAGAATTCTAGGCGCGATTCATTATCGGAGTCACCATCAGCTTAACGCAAAATGGAAAGATTTCAAGAGAAAATTGATACAATTTAACCAAATTTACGTCAACATATATTTCAACCGAGCAAACGGGATAACCGACGAACAGGTCGTGGAACAAGCCCTACAATAGTATCTGGTGACATCTATGCAGTCAATCGCGCGAGATCTCGCCGAGATAGCGTTTCGCGGGGTTAGGCCGAGATAGAAATCAAAATCTTGTTCAGTAATCTCGCCAGCGAGAATCTCGCCGATAATGTCCGAGATTTGGCGAGATTTAGGAGCCCGAGATAGAGATATTGTCCGAGATTTGCCCGAGATAGCGGTAATGTCCGAGATTTGCTGAGATTTAGGAGATTTAGGAGCCCGATATAGCGATATTGCGCGGGATCGTTATAGAGATTTGCCGAGACACATTGACACTTTTCATATTAGAATACTATATGTGTTTTATATGACATTTTATGTAACTTTTTGTGATATTAATTCTACGTAGTATTAATAGTCTAAAAGTAACACACAAAAAAAACCCCGCTATACCACCGCTATACCACCGTGATAAACGCTAAATCGAATCTCGCTAGGTGACCGCTATAAGGTTTATGGCCGAGATAACTGCATAGGGTGACATATAACAGAGAGTTCAATCACAAAGAAGCGTGGGATGTTATGAAAGACAAACCTATTTTTTTTTAGATTCTAGTATTTAGGATTAAATTTCTCGTATTTAGGATTAAATTTTTCGTATTTAGGATTTAATTTCTCGTTTTTAGGATTTAATTTCCGGTATGTAGGTTGTTTTTAAATTTTTTAATGGTGTGTTTTTTTAATTAAATGTCATTTGATTTTATTAATTGCGTATTATTATTATTTATAATATTAAATTAAATCATTTATTAAATTAATAAATGCATTTAAAAATCAAAAATCTGATATGGCATTGTGGGTTCAGTGAGTACTGGTTCCATGGTTGAAAGATTTGTGAAAGATGGGGAAAGATGGAAGTGAGAGGAGAGAGAAAAACTGACGTGGCGCGTGGGTTCAGTGGCTTCTACTCCCCCCATCCTAACAAAACGTCTAAAAGTTTAAAAAAAACATGACTAAAACTCGCATGGATTTGAAAAGAAAGTAACTAATGTACACAATTGTTTAATATATTTAACATAAAAAACAAAAGAGAAAATGACTAAAATAGCCTAATCCCTTAGGGGTTTGCCTCAAAATAGCCAAAAAATCGGGTCCTGCCTCAAAATAGCCAACAAAAATGCAGGCCGCAGGGGGCGCCTGCGTTTTCATCCCTTTAGCTGCGTTTTCGTCATTTATGCAGCAATTGGCTGCGTTTTCGTCCCTTTCGTCTGCGTTTTCCTCTCTTTGGCTGCGTTTTGCTCTCTTTCAAGCCATCTTCAAGCGATCTTCAAGCTTGGCTGCGTTTTGCTCTCTTTGGCTGCGTTTTCCTTCCCTTTGGCTGCGTTTTCCTCAATTTTCCTCCCATATGTTCATGAGGTTCATGAGTTTAGTTATAATTTTTGTCCAAATTTGAACACTCGTCATTTGTTCATACGAACTCGGATTGAACTGAAGTTTTTTTTAACGCGAAGTGTATCAGTAGATGTGTTTACAAACATGATTAAAAAAATTTTTTGATGTCAGAAAGTGTTCGTTTTGAACCTCTAAACAAGGTTGTCGGTAAAGTTTATTAATTATTTGTCCAACTTCAAACCCTCTTTGTTTGTTCATACGAACTCCGATTTAGTTGAAATTTTTTTTAAAGAGAAGTGTATTACTAGATGTGTTCACAAACATGATTAACCAAATTATTTGATGTCGGAAAGATTTACTTTTGAAGGTCTAAAGAAGGTTGTCGGTAACGTTTATTTATTTTTTGTCCAACTTTGAACGGCCGTAGTTTCTCCATACGAACTCCGATTTACTTGATTTTTTTTAACGTGAAGTGTATTAGTAGATGTGTTGACAAACATGATTAACCAAATTATTTGATGTCGGAAAGATATACATTTGAAGGTCTAAAGAATGTTGTCGCTAACGTTTATATACTAATATTTAGTACTGATATTAAATAAAAACAAAGACAAATATTATAAAAGCACATCCTAATCAAGAGGTTACATGATAATAGAAACATGAGAAACATACGCAATACGTCTAATTACTATCACATAAATCTGGGAAATCAAGAGGATATTTTTTTTCTCTGCAATCACCCAATTGTTTTTCATTTTCATTTCCTTGACCTTAATTTGCAACTCCAGGTCGCCCTGTTCAACAGCCTCCTTTTGTTTTTGCACCCAGATAGTTGCTTGTTTGATATATTGTTGTGTCTTTTTGACCCATTTTATTTTTTTGACAACCTCTTCCTGCATTTCATCCAACTATTTTTTTTGCTGCCTAATAGATCTGTTTTGAGATTCAATCTCCTCTTCTTTCTGTGTAACTAGTTTTCTAAGGTCTTCAGGCATGAGCCAAGGTTTTCCTTGTCGGTTTGAGGATGAAGCAGACATATTTGGGCTACGATATTTTCGATGAGTGATGATGGTTTGGTGTGAAGAATGTTAAGGTGAAATAAGGTGTGTGTATATATAGAACATTTAGAATAGGTTGGTAGGTGGGGAATAATAATACAGGGGAGGGGGTTGATGTGACCATTAAATATAAAGATATATAGAGTACTGAGATACATAAAGTGATACAAACAATAAGTACTGAGATGCAAACAATAAGCGACAAATGACTACTGAGACCCTAAATACCAACCTTGAAATAGAAATAATTAATACCTACGACATTCCTACTTAAGAAAATATATTTGATAATACAAAATAGAAAAACTAATCTTTAATTTGCCACTCAGGAAACTCATATGGATAGTTTTTTTTTCATATTAGCTACCCAAAACTTTTTTTCAGTAATTTCTTGACTAAGTGACAATACATTATCCATCTCTCGATCAATGTTTGCTTTGGTTGACTTAATCCATTTCTCAGCTTCTATTACTTCTTGTTTTTTTGAAGCTATCCAAGTTTTTTTACCGTCAAGTAATCTTCGTTGACCCTCTAAAAATTTTGTATCTTCAGCAATTGATTGAATTTGTTTGTCGACTTCAGAGGCGCTGTGAAGGAGAATTCTTTTCATTTCCTCTGGCATCCTATCATCAATAATAGGTGGAGTTGTTGATGTAGAAGGAGCCTTGCGTTTTTCCAATACCCGTTTTAACTTCTGAGATTGACCAGACATGTTTACAAAAAAAATATCTAAATTTGATTGATCGTGTAGATGTGATAGTTGACATGAAAAAATTAATTTATATAGAAATTAGGGAAATCGCATGTGTTAGTTTGACTACGAAATAAGTGGGTTTGACTGCGAAATGCAGTGAAATGTCATGTCGATAGGGTACTCTACAGTGTCTTGTCTTGTCCTGTAATAGTGAGCAGTGTCTTGTCTTGTCAACGACATTTTCTGCATACGGAAAACGCAGCCCATCTAGAGGAATTCGCAGCCCATGTAGAGGAAAACGCAGCCCATGGGAGCCCGTATAGTGTCCATGCAGTGAAATGTCATGTCCATAGGGTACCCTATGGTGTCCTGTAATAGGGAGCAATGTATTTTCTTGTCAACGACATTTTCTGCATACGGAAAACGCAGCCCATCTAGAGGAAAACGCAGCCCATCTAGAGGAAAACACAGCCCATGGGAGCCGTATAGTGTCCATGCAGTGAAATGTCATGTCCATAGGGTACTCTACAGTGTCCTGTAATAGGGAGCAGTGTCTTGTCTTGTCAACGACATTTTCTGCATACGGAAAACGCAGCCCATCTAAAGGAAAACGCAGCCCATCTAGAGGAAAACGCAGCCCTTGGGAGCCCGTATAGTGTCCATGCAGTGAAGTGTCATGTCCATAGGGTACTCTACACTGTGCTGTATTAGGGAGCAGTGTATTGTCTATAGTTTTTAGCAATAGGTAGGGTGTGTAGTCAACAGTAATCGAAATGAGTAGGATATAAATACGTGGATATCTCCATACTTTGTAATCAATCAGTTTGTATTTCAATTATTATCCAAAATGAGTACGTCAACCAAGCAACACAAACAAAGCTTTACCCGCCTTCCCCTCTTCTTCCATAACCTTCAACTTACGAACCCACATACAATCACTAGCATAAAGAAAGATGCCCAGAAACGATTTGAATTTTGTTTTATGGCTGTAGGATGTGTCGTAAGTTGTTATTCTGATCATATTTTTAATTTAATGATCACAACTCTATACTACTAACATTTGTTGTAAACCTTTTTGTAGATGCATACATTCCTTTCTACCACCCTACCAGTCATTTTCCTGGAGTGCCTACCATTGAATGGACTATACGTCCATACAATGTACGTAGCGGTCTCGGTAGATGGAAACCATCAACCTCTACCAATAGCAATCGGTCTTGGAATCTCAGAATCGTTAGATTCGTGGACATGGTTCCTTATGAGACTACATGAATGCATTAGAAATGCTAGAGAAGTTTGTTTCATTACCAAATTGTCCAATCACTTAGACGTCGCCCTATCTCATGTGTTCCCACACTGTTACCATGGATATTGTTCCAAAAGTGTGTTTAAATATTTTGTTGATAGAATGCCAATATTCCAAGAATGTCCACATATTTTCTGGCAGACTTGCAAGGCTTACGAATTACGTCAATTTGAACCGAACTTTGCTATACTTAGAGATGTTTTGGTCCAACACGGGGGCCAAGATATAATGACCTGGTTTGAAGGTATTTCTCAAGAAAAATGGGCACGGGTGATGTTCCCTATTTTCCGTTACAACATCCTCTCCATAATAATGCCCGATGAGATTCGTTGGGTCTCTGCAGCTCATCAAGATTTACCAATAATATCACTTCTTCGGTCTTTCGTTGACATGCTGCAACATATTTATGCTGATCGCGGTGCTTTAGGAGGTTAATCGTTATTATTTAATTATATTTGTGTGTAAGATACTTTGACTTATGCTAATTTCCTAATGATTTGTTTCAGGCATGCTTCATCATGAACTCACCCCGTATGCAGAGAACATACTTTATAGACGAATGCGCAAGTCTGAACCATGTGAAGTAACGGAATTATACAACACCGAGTTTTTTGTCCGTGACTTCACGAAAACATATCTTGTTAACCTGCGTGAACACACTTGTGATTGTGGAAAATTTAGGAGTTCTGGTATTCCATGTCGTCACGGCCTGGCTGCGTATCGAACCTATATGATGTTACAGGAGGATTTTAATACGGTGAACATTTATTTCACTACGGCTGCATATAGAGCTGCATATCAAACGGAAGTGGTGCAGGCTGTACCCCCTCAAAGTGAATGGCATGTACCTGTCAACATGGTGGATGTTTTACCCCTTTAGCTTTGTCTTAAATGTTTTCCCCCCATTAGCTTTGTATTAGATATATAACCTTAGTGTTAAAAGTATTTCGTTGTTTTCCCCCCATTAGCTTTGTATTAGCTTTGTATTTAGCTGCATTTACCGAAATTGCTTCTATTTCTTTCTGCAAACTCCGACTGTTATGTTGCATCTTTGGTGTAGTTCATAGGAGACGAAGCAGTTGGTCCTGGATTCAAGGTTTTGGTTAAGTTTACAAAAAAGGTTTTGGTGTTTCCTATTCAAGACATGTATTATTTAGTTGGTACGGGATTCAAGGTTTTGGTTAAGTTTACTTCATGATTGCAAAAGTATGTTTACCTGTTGGATCTTTAAGGACAACATAGAAATTTAAATTAGAGTCCAACGACGTTACACACATTAGGAAAACTACTAGATGGTTCAGTAAAGTCATATAAGGATTTACTTTACTACCATTACACAATTCATCACCGTTATATGGTAATTAGACTTTATAAACTAGTATGGCTACAAAAAGCATCCAACTGAGCACTAGGACGATCTTCAAATTTCGATTCTCGAGTTGAAGCCTTCTTAGTTCTCTATCTCTTTGAATTCTGGCAACAACATTGTCTTCATCGACCCACCCATTAAAGCCACGGTTTAGCATCTGTATTAATGATATTACAGCAAAGGTTATCATATAGTACGATCATATTATAAAACATAGGTGGGTTCGATATTATAATATTACCTTGTTACTACACGCATAGAACTGTCTTCCTGGGTTTCTGCTTGTATTCGACACACATATTAATGTAGGATAACCGCAACAACTGCATGTTCTTGCCATTTGATATTTTGACGATGGAACAAATTCAGATATAACAAAAAGATACGCATTATACCATAAGAGCACACCTTTATATAGAGATGAAAAGTAGGAAAGATACAGATACAAACAAACCACTCTACCTACATCTACTTAATTGTCACATCAACTGTCTAGTATATAGACTGCGATTTGCTTTAATTGGAATAATATAATAAATAATATTAATTACTAGGCCACAAATTTGGGAATTGCAACGGATACATTGTTTTTTCACGGTCGATAAAATCTCCCCTTATCCTACTAACATCCGCAATACGAATTTTTTCTTCCACAAGCTTAGAAACTTGTTGTTCAGTTTCCTCAATCCAACGTTTAGCATTTTTTAGCTTCATAGACGTATCTTTAACCCAAATTTTCTTTTCCTTCAATTTCTCACAAAGGACCTCTATACGGTCATCTAGAATCCTTGTTTTTTCCAGGTCTCTTTTGTTTTCTTCTTCAGCACGTGTCATCGCATCAAATATATAGTCAGGCATTTTATCTGGTAGCGGATCATTCATAGAATATCCTGGCTGACCTGGGCAGACATCGGGAAAAGGGTTAATATCTGAACAAATGTAACAATCCTCATCATCACAATGCCAAGTAGCATCTTTAGAAGAACTCATAATCTAACTCCAGAAATGCTTACTAGCTTGTAACAGTATTTATAATTGTATACAACATTGACTGTGCATTCGTTCAACTTTGACTGCATAGTCGTACAACATTGTCTACGTATCCGTACAACTTTGACTGCGTAGTCGTACAACATTGACTGCGTATGCATACAACTTTGCGTTGTCGTACAACTTTGACTGCGTATTCGTACAACTTTGACTGCGTAGTCGTACAACTTTCTTTGCGTTGTCGTACAACATTGACTGCGTATTCATACAACTTTGACTGCGTAGTCGTACAACTTTGACTGCGTTGTCGTACAACTATGACTGCGTATTCGTACAACTTTGAATGCGTTTTCGTACAACTTTGACTGCGTAGTCGTACAACTTTTGACTGCGTATTCGTACAACTTTGACTGCGTATTCGTACAACTTTGACTGCGTAGTCGTACAACTTTAGACTGCGTAGTCGTACAACTTTTGACTGTGTATTCGTACGACTTTGACTGCGTATTCGTACGACTTTGACTGCGTACTCGTACAACTTTTGACTGCGTAGTCGTACAACGTTTGACTGGGTATTCGTACAACTTTGACTGCGTATTCGTACTACTTTGACTGCGAGGTTCGCTGTCATACAAACTATATAAATGAGTTCATCCCAGAAAAAATATAAGAATTACGGAGTGAAATTCAATCTAAACTACATTACACAATGAGTTCATCCCAGAAAAAATATTTTGTTCTAGTGTGCACCGGTAGGCATTGGTCCACAGTTGATGGGCAACCTAAATATGTTAGCCCAAACCATAAGAATTACGGAGTGAAATTTAGTTCAAATATAAATTTTCATGATTTTTCTTTATTGGTAAAATCAAAGGCGGGTTTCGATGCCCAATCGAGTGCTAGATTATCAATTCAACATCCAGAATATAACTATATTATGGAGATAGTTGATGACAATGATATCATGCATTTGATAGAAGTTATAGAAGCTGTGAACACCATCGTTCCTATTTACGTTGTTGCAGATGACGAGATTCGAAGTAACGACCTGTGCAAAACATCACAGGAAAAGAAGTCCAGCAGATTTGGGAGCAACAACGCTCCATGTAATATTATGACCACCAACACTGTTCCAGAAACCGTCTTCCAAGAACCAACCCACTATGTGGAACCTGAAAATTTCAAGTACGCAGGAGAGGACGACATTGGTACTTGTGCGGATGATTTTGGCGCCAAAAATATGATGAGTAATGTAGACACGACTGATCAAAAAGACTACGATAAAGTTTGTGTCCTTCTAAATGATGGTAATCTAGCACCAAATGAGGATCCCGTGGATGGTGATTTACGTTTATCGGACTTGGAAGGAAGTGATCGTGACGAAGGAGTGACGACTGATCAAAACGACCACGAAGGAGGGTCGGAGGATGCTCGACACAATCGGTTAAAAAGCACATTGTTGTACGGTATGCCACAGCCGCCGCCATGTCCTGTACCATCAAAAATAAAAACCTCATCTTACAGCCACCACCCATCACAAAAGATTAGAGTTTTCCAAACCTATAAAGACAAAGACGCTATGAAACTTGCACTTGGTGTTAAAAGTATGACCGAAGGCTTTCAATACAAAGTTAGAAGATCAACAAAAACAAGGTATGAGGCTATTTGTTGTCAAGATAACTGTAGTTGGTGTTTTACAGCCACATCAGAAAAAGGCGGTGACGGCTCATTCCAATGCACTAAGATTGTTGATGAACACACGTGCTCGTCTTCACAACTCAACCCAAACCATCGCCAAGCAAACAAGAAAGTTTTGGGTCATCTTTTGTCTGAGGTTATGGCTGCCAACCAAAGTAGGGTATATCGTGGCAACGACATAATTCGTGATATCAATTCAAAGTACAGAATTGATATTAGTTACAAACAAGCATGGAGTGCGAAACAACATGCATTGTATCTCTTAAGGGGTGATCCAGCGGAATCGTTCACAAGACTCCTTGTGTATTGCTACAACTTGCAAAAGCATAATCTTGGAACTGTAACTTCAATCAGAAAAGATGGTGATGATCGATTTCAATTTATATATATTTCATTAGGCTGCGCTGTAAGTATTGTTGTAACTAATAAATTTCACAACCACTATACGAATGTAACCGTATCAATAACACAACAAACGTTTTTGTAGTTAACTGCTTTCCGCAATTGGTGTAGACCTACATTGGTGGTAGACGCTGCCCACCTCAAGGGCGACTTCAAGGGCACTATGTTATTGGCAGTTGCAATGGATGGTAATAATCAAATATTACCGGTAGCATATGCAATATGCAATAGCGAGTGCACGGAAACATGGTCTTGGTTCATGGAGAAACTGCACGATTGCGTTGGCGACATGGGATCTCTTAGTTTCATATCTGATAGGCATGCGGCAATAGCCGCAGCCATTGAAAACATTTTCCCGACCTCACATCATGGAATTTGTGGTCATCATTTATATTCTAATGTAGTGACCAAGTTTGGATCCAAGAAAAGCATCAAGTCATTCTTTTGGGGGGCGTGTAAAGCATATACAATCGAAGAATTTAATGATTGGATGCAAAGGATTAACAATTATAATCCTGAATTGTATGCGTACTTGGACAGGGCATGTCCAGAAAAATGGGCTCGGTCTAGATTTGAAGGCATGCAGTATAATATGATGACATCTAACAGCGCGGAGTCCATAAACGCACTATCCCGCTACGCCAGAAAGATGCCAGTCTTGATGCTCATTGACTTTTTTCGAACAACAATGCAGCAATGGTATTTTGAACGCCGCAATCATGCAAGTAAGACTTACATGGTTCATGATACACTAATAACGTTGTCGTATTTACTTTGTATTGAAAATTTTGACCCACTAACTTCAAATATTTATTTAGATGATATAAAAACAACACTTACTCCATGGGCGGAAGCAAAGATTCGTAAAAGAATGACTAAAAGCAGCAACTGGCTAGTCCATCCAATTTCAAGTACAAGATTCCAGGTTGTAGACTTCCTTAGGGATGCGATTGTCGATTTTGCAGAGGCAACGTGTTCATGTCGAAAGTGGCAACTATCTGGCATACCTTGTGGCCATCTAATAAGAGTTTTAAACAGCTTAAACCATGGAGATTGCACTGGATGGGTGCACAATGCATATCTGGTTGTGTTTTACAGAAAGACGTACGAGTCCATTATCAACCCTCTACCCACCCCTTGTGATTGGGAGACACCGGACGATTTGATTTTTGTAAGACCCCCAGTCATGGACAGACGTCTACCTGGAAGACCGAGAAATATGGATTGTATTCCGTCACAAGGTGAGGGTCCAATAATAAAAGAATGTTCTCGTTGCCATCAAAGGGGTCACACAAGAACTACATGTTCTGCGTTAGTTCCAACCCGTAAACCAGAAGGATCAGGAAAATATGGTGGTTCAGACAATAAAGGGAAAACGAGCATAAGAGGTGACTCTAGTAGCATGTCACAGAATGAAGCTGTTTATCCTACCGTGGATTTGAGCTAAATGGGGGTTTAATTGTTTTTACAATTACGTTATTTTTAGGTTGTAATACCAGTTTCATGGGATCATCTTTGATTTCTATTCTATTGAATGCTCACTTTTACTTCCTTTGACGTAATTATTATAAATATATAATTATTAATAGTCATCTGTCACATGACTGCATAAATTACTGGCGATATTAAACAGTTGAAACAACAACTGAAGCTTTGATGCAACACGTTACTCTATGTGCAGTATTGAGTTATCAGTAATAGTGACAGTCCTATCAGTAATAGTTGAAACGACAACTCATCATGACATACAACGTACTCTATAATGTCATGTAATAGGGAGAAGTGTATTGTCTTGTCAACCACATTTTCTGCATATGGAAAACGCAGCCCTTCTAGATGAAAACACAACCCATCTAGAGGAAAACGCAGCCCATGGGAGCCCGTATAATGTCCATGCAGTGAAATGTCATGTCCATAGGGTACTCTATGGTGTCCTGTAATAGGGAGCAGTGTATTGTCTCGTCAACATGAGTTTCTGCTACTAACTAATGCTGTGAAAAGTCATGTACTACCCTTTATATAAAGAAACTTCAAACCGATTTCATTCATTCAGTTACTCATATTGATCAATGGATCACCAAAGGGGTTCCTCAAGCAGAGTTGTAAGCTATCATAATTATTTTCATTTTGTTAATTACTTTAAATTTTCTAACATGTGAAATTGGTTTTCACTGAACTGATTTTCTATTTTTATATCAGTATACAACCGTTGATAATGTCTTACATAATGAGTTGACAGATCTCGACGAATGTATAAATAGATTGGTTGACACTCACGTGTTATTGATGACCAGGGCTTTTCGCCATGTCCAAGAACAATTGGAGGAATTTGATTACCAAATAACACGTATGATACCAGATGAGCGTATAAAGGTAGCGCATTATAATTTGCAAATGCTTGTGATCCAAATGCCTGTAGATATTCAACGTTTTATCTCAACAATGTCTACAATCAATCAATTATCTGGGCAGCAATCTACTTTACAAGAAAGAAGTGAAACTCTCCGTAATGCAGTTTGTCTCATTGAACAGTACACCAGTCTGTTTGAATGTCACAAAGACACTGCCCGCTTGCACCTATCTCAAATTCTTCCGTAAAACCTATGTTTATGTTTAAGGTATGGTCGTATTTTATATGTATTTTTAGTTTTTATGAACGTTAGCAAATGACGGATATCAGCTACTTTCCATGACGTTGTAATGTTTTTTTTTTTGTGTGTAATGAAGTATTCTATCTAAAACGTTTTG
>CM042015.1:72842809-72845309 GCA_023525715.1 Cichorium intybus
GAATTGGGAAATAAAAAAGACGTAAAAGAGCTAAAAGTGGAGGGACTAAAGGGGGAAACGAACAAAAACTTTCAGATGGTGGGAAATGAGAATTATTCCCCAATTAAGGAACCATTCGAGATGTCGGGAAAACTCAAATTACTTCTTTCAAGAGAAAAAAACATGGGAACAAAAATTGAAGGATATCGAAAAGGAAGTGAAGGACCAGGAGTTAGGAGTCGAGCAAGAGGATGACAACTCAGTGGAGAAAAGCTCGCTACCTAAATTGGAAAATAAATATTTCAGGGAAAAAAGGATAACAAGGAGCCAAACAAAACAATTGTTTAGCAAAGAGGTATCTCGTCTTCGTGAAGCCAAAACCTATAATCAAGATGAAGATTCGTCTGTTAGTGCGGGAATCTCGCAACGAATGGATGAAGTCGGGGATCTTTGTGGTTTCAAAAGACCGAAGGGGAAAGGGAAAAGCAGGAAGAGTCAAGAAAAAGGAGCTAAAAAAGGTAACCCATGAATTTTCTTTCGCTTAATATAAATGGTTTGGGTAAAGGTGTTGCTAAGCTTAAGTGGGTCAGTAAGCTTATTTCGAACCACAATATATCTTTTGTGGGTATCCAAGAAACAAAAAGAAAAGTTATGAATGATATGTGTATAAGAAGTATGTGGGGTAGTTCGGATTTCGATTTTGTGCCTAAAGAGAGTAATGGCCAGGGTGGGGGTCTTGTTAGTATATGGAATAAGAATCTTTTTTCGAAAAATCAAGTTATGGTTAGGGAGGATTGCTTGGTTATTAAAGGGAAGTGGTTGGAAAACAACGAAGACATTATGTTCGTGAACGTCTATGGAAGTCAAGATCCAAAGAAAAGGAAGGATCTTTGGGAGTTTATTGGCAATATCTTGTCAGATTGGAGCAGCTACTCTGTGATCTTTGGGGATTTTAACGATATGAGGGACGAAAATGAGCGAAGAGGTTCGGTGTTAAACAGGAAATCTACTGAGAAATTTAACGAGTTCATAGCATAAAATAACTTGATTGATGTTAAGATGGGTGGGACGAACTTTTCTTGGATAAAAGGAGACGGGTCAAAACTTTCAAAACTTGATAGATTCTTAGTTAGCGAGAACTTTGGGAACAAATGGCCAAATTTTGAAGTAGAATGTGATGTGCGGTTGTTATCAGATCATAAACCTCTGATTTTTAAACAAGTCAAGAGATGTTATGGTAATATTCCGTTTAAATTTTTCAATACGTGGTTAGAAGATCAAGATTTGGAGAAAATGGCTATGGAGACTTGGAGAAACTTCTCTTTGGAAGGACAACACAATAAACTGTTCATGATATCGCAAAAATTGAAGGAAATGAAAAAAAGATAAAAGAGTGGGTGATTCAAAAAAGAAGAAAAGAGGAAGAAGAGAAAAGAGTGTGGTTAACCAGAATCAAGGAGATCGACAAGGGAATTGAAGAGGGGCAAAACTGTCAATCAATTCTGGCAGAAAGATTAGAGATTATGAAAAAATTATCTCAAAAACAAAAAGAAGTTTTCGAAAATATAGCTCAAAAGAATAAAAAACCGGTGGTGTCTTGAAGGGGACGGAAATTCTGCTCTGTATCATAGAACTATTAACAAGAAGAAGCACATTAATAATATAAAAGGAATTCAAATTGAAGGAACGTGGGAAACAGATCCGCACAAAGTAAAGGAGCATTTTAAGACACACTTTGAAAACATCTTTAAAAAGGACCAGGAAAGCAATTGGACTCAAAACTTGGGAGATACTACAAGGATTACAGAGGATGATAGAAGGGATATGGAGAAAGAGTTCGAAGAAAAAGAGTTAAAAGAAGCGTTGTGGAGCTGTGGTAATAATAAGTCGCCAGGCCCAGACGGCTTCACGATCGAATTTTTCAAGAAGTTCTGGGAGTTGGTTAAAGTGGATTTGCTGGAAGCTTTTAACAATTTTGCTAAGCGGCCCAAGATTCCAAAAGGTTTTAATTCGGCGTTTATAACCCTGATCCCAAAGATTAAAAACCCTTTAACGGTAAAAGACTATAGGCCTATTAGTCTTATCTCTAGTGTTTATAAAACCCTTTCTAAATTGCTAGCAAACAGATTGAAAAAAGTTCTTCCTAAGATTATTGGGAGTACTCAATCGGCGTTTGTTAAAGATAGACAGATTTTGGATGGTCCGCTGATCGTAAACGAAGTGATAGATTGGGCTAAGGCTAGAAAAAGATCGATGGTTCTGTTCAAAACAGATATTGCTAAGGCTTATGATTCGGTCTCTTGGGAATATCTTGATTCAATGTTGATTCAAAAAGGTTTTGGTGAAAAATGGAGAAAATGGGTGTTTGAATGTTTGAAGTCGGGATACTCCTCGGTGCTGGTAAATGCTAGTCCTTCGGCTGAATTCTCTCTCTCTCGAGGTCTTAGACAAGGGGACCCGTTGTCTCCGATAACGTTTTATTAACTCATCTTTTTTTTTTTTGCAGATGACATGATATATT